>PVJH01007350.1:0-93710 GCA_004026705.1 Nesogale talazaci | reverse complement strand
TTTTTCTCGCTCTCAGAGTTGTCTCTTTTCCCGGGATTTATGAATTGGAAGTTATTGACATTTTATCAATTATCAAATATAGAATATATAGTTAGTTGTCTCTTTAATTGTTGTTTTGCAAATTTGGTAGTAGCACTGCTAACTGATCTAGGTGAGACTTCCAGAAACACCTGGAAAATCCAGAGGGGCTGAACTTTGGAAAATGAAAAAAAAATAACAAAAGGCTGTCTTTGTGAGAGAGGGTTGAAGACATTTTTTTAAAAGTTAAGAAACAGAACTGAACAAATGAGAGAAAGCTTGCCTTTTGTGGAGGAAAGGGAAACAGAAAGATTGAAGTTGTTTCGGTCAGCCTAATGAAAGGTTTTAGAATCGAGGGTCCTTGGAGAAAACCTGAAATTAGAACAAGTTAAAGAAGTGAAGAATGCAGGGCATGAATGAAGAGGGCTTGTTTGTCTAGAGTTGGTGCCTTAATGGGAAAGAGGCAGGCCGGCAGCTAGGGCTGCCGCGGATGCACTGGAATGCGTAAGACGGCAGCAGGACAGCACAGTGCTAATAGAGCTGTTTTGGTTTTTTTTAAGGCATACATGAACTAATTCTAAGGAGTTACTTAAAATTACCATTTGCTTTTTTTTCCCTTCTCTTTCTCGGAATTGGTTAAAGAGAAGAGAGAGAGGAGAGGAGTAATTTATGGGATGTACCTTAGGAACTATTATTGGAAGAATAAAAAAGAACTACTGGCAAATGTAAGTGCATTAGAAATGCAGTAATTAAAAGGTTCTTTAAGAAAGGGAACAAATCAGAGCTAACAGTCTTCTATTCACCCACTGTGACGTAGAGCTCACACTTCACTTTTTCTCTTACTTGTAAGTTCCTGAAAGAGTCCTGGTGATGGCCAGGGTTACAAATTGGGTCACTAATGGCAAGGTGAGCAGTTCAAACCCACCAGTGTTCTGTGGGAGAAGGATGAGGCTTTCGACTCCTGTGAAGATTAAATCTCAGGAACCTACCAAGAGAAGTTCTATTCTGCGCTGCGGGGTGGATATGAGTCAGAAGTGACTCAGTGGCAGTAAATTTGGTTGAGTAAGTTCCCCCTGATAACCATGGATATCCAGATGGAATTTCTTATTCTTACCGCATAATTTTTCGCACTGAAAACTTAATTTTTTTTTTTTGTATAGAGCACTATGCATCTGAGTGACTTGTAACAGTGATGTGTTTTATTTTATTTTGGGGAGGCGGTCGTTGGGGCAAGTTCTCCAGCTTTAATTTTAGGACACTGTTTCTTTTTGCTTTGAAAAAATGTCCAGCATAGGTACTATGATGTCTATTTGGGTAAGACAGCAGTTATCAATAATGGATAAGGGGAAGCAATGGAATGCCTAACAGTATTGAAGGAAAGCAAATCAAAGGACAGGATACATGCAACTGAATTGAAGTTCTTATTTTGGGAAAACTAAACTGGAATGTAAGTGGAAGGAAGTAGGAAGTTAAATATTTATCTAGAAATTAAAGTGGGAATAAAAGTCCACAGAATCGGAAGAATCAGTTTATAAGGAAATGCTTTAAAGTAATCCTACATTCCTAATGTCCTTGAGTGGCACAGTTACTATCCTTGGCTGCTGGCCTAAAGGTTGGAGCTTTGAATCTACCAAGAGGAACCGGAGAAGAAGGACTGGAAAATCTAATTTTTAAAAAGCGGCCATTAAAAACCCTTGAGAAAAATATAGTGTCCTGAGGTTTTAAAGATTTGAAGATAAACAAGCCTCCATCTATCTGAGAAGCAACAAAGGCCACATGGAAGAAGCACACCAGTCTGTGTGATCACGAGATGTTGATGGGATCACGTATCAAAGACCCAGAATAAAAAATCATATTGATCTGAAGGAGGGGACGTGTGTAGTGGAGACCCAAAGCTCATCTGTAGAAAATTGACCATCCTCTTAAAGAAGGGACACAAAGAGAGATGAGCCAGTTAAGATGCAGTATAGCACCAATGAAACAACTTTTGTCTCATTCTTTAATGTTTCCTCCCTCCCTGCCGCCGCCACTATCATGACCCCAATTCTACATTACAAATCCAGCTAGACAAGAGCATGTACACTGGTATAGACAAGAACTCACAACACAGAGAATCCAGGACAGATAACCCCCTCAGGACCAATGATGAAAGTTTAGCGATACCAGGGCATTAAGGGAAAGGTGGGGGGAGATAGGGGGAACCAATCACAATGATCGACATATAGCATCCCCCCCACCCTAGGTGGATGGACAACAAAAAAGTGGGTGAAGGGAGACAGTGGTTGGTATAAGACATGAAAAAAATAGTTTATAAATTATCAAGGAATCAGGAGGGAGGGAGAAGGGGGAAGGGGATATGAGCTGATACCAAGGGCTCAAGTTGAAAGAAAATGTTTTGAAAATGTTGATGGCAACATATGTACAAATGTACTTGACACAATGTATGTATGTATGTATGTATGTATTGTGAGAAGAGCTGAAGAGCCCCCAATAAAATGATTTAAAAAAAACCCCAAACCCTTAAGAGCACAGTTCTACATGGACACTCATGGCCTCCATTCTGCATCGTCGCATGTGACTGTGTGACTCTGAAGAGGGACTTACGGACCAGTATCTGGCTTATGGACTTGAGTTGCACCAGTCAGAGGTTTTTTTCTTTTTTTCTTTCTTTTAAAAAATCATTTTATTGGGGGCTCATGCATCACTTACCACAATACATACATACATATACTGTGCTAGGAATGTTTTCTTGATAAGCAATTACTTCTTGATATAAAGCGCTTTCTTGCACATACACGTCAGTGGATTAGTTACTCTAGTCAACCTGGCATAGCACACTGTGATTGATCCCATCGTGGCAACCACTATGCCAGCCCATTTCCTTTCGGGCCTTCCTCTTTTTCACTGCCCTCTACTTTGCCAAGCATGATGTCTTTCTCCAGGGACCGGTCTCTCCTGACAGCATGTCCAAAGTATGTAATATGAATTCTTACCATCTTTGCCTGTAAGGAATATACTGGCCTACTTTTTCCAAGACAGATTTGTTTGTCTTTTTGGCAGTTCATGGAAATTCACGATTCTCCTCCAGCACTCTAATTTAATTCGGTCTTCCTTATTCAATGTCCACTTTTCACAGGCATATAGGACAATGGAAAATACGGTGGCTTGGATCAAGCATACCATATTAGTCAGTGATATGCTTATTTTTTAATATTCTGAAGAGATTTGGGGCAGGAGATTTCCTCAATGCAGTGTGCCTTTTGATCTCCTGAATTCTGCTTCTGAGAATATTGATTGTGGATCCAAGCTAGAAAAAATTCTTGACAACTTTGACCTTTTCTCCATTTATCGTAAAGTACTTATTGGTCCAGTTGTAAGGATTTAAGTCTTCTTTATATTGAGTTGTAATCCACACTAAAGCCTGCAATACTTGGTCTCCATTAGCAAGTGTTTCTTGATCAAATGCTTGATCAAGGAAGCACAGGCTGAGAACTAAGACAAATCTTACTGGTCTCTGCTCTAGACGGGGCAGACTCTCAGTACACAAGATACACACAAGCTTACTTATACTTATTTACTAAACAACAGTGAATGGCAAACATACTGACTTTTGCTTAATTACTGAGTTCACTACTGAACAGTTAATACAAATGATCCAGTATTTACCTTGCTTATTATTGAGCATTCTGTCCTGGTCAGGGAGAATACGTTTGACAAGGTTTTAATTCTGTAGAAAAGTGCTGTGATCTTGGAGGGGAACAGACACTAGTCATACCTTGAAGTAGAATCTTTGATGTTGTGAAAATGTTGATGGCTGATTAGTAAGTAAGCTCAAGTAAACCCATGCTTACCTTGCTTATTGGGTAATCCAAAGCTGATTCAAAGACTGCAGGTGTTTCTCCGGGTCTTGTTGCAGTGTATAAAATATTCCTCAGAGTTCATGTGCCTCAGAATGTCTAAGTGTACCAAGGGGAAACTGAGCCTCGGGTATAAACAGAGCAGAAGAGCAAAATAGAACAGCCAAATGTCTGGTGTAGGTTCCCTTTCCTCCTGCTGTATATATTTTCTAAAATGTCTCTGGCTCCAGCTCAAATAGAATTATCCCAAATCGTGTTTGCAAAATAGACTTTGTGTGCTACTGGGAGATAATGATGTTTCCTGAGTTTGTAATGTTATGTTCAATACCTCTTGCACCCCGTTTATTCCAAAGGCAGCCTAGGAAGTCATTGGAAAGCAGCCCAAAGCACTCCGGGAATTTTGTCAGTTAGGATTGAGTTGGCATGAGTGACGATGAGTCACCCTGTCAGCTCCGAGAGGCATGACGACAAATGTGAGTCTTCTGTCTTGATGACAAGAGGCCTCATTCCCTGATAATCCTTAATTATTGGGTAATGAAAGAATATGGAACTATGAAAAAAAAAGTTCAAATTTTATAGCACTTAAAAATTTTACAAAATGTACCAGCAGCCTCTCTGAGGAAATGATAGTTAAGGATCCTCAGAAAACCTCTTATCCTTCCTTGAGCATTGCTTCCTCAACTGCAAGTTGGGTCAAACAATGGTGTCAGTATCATTTAATTCTTTGTTCCTCCTTTTCTTCATTTGTATGACAGAAAAATAATAATTAAAAAGGTGTCTGAATAATTTTGCATTCAGACACCTAACCTACAAAGGTAACAGTTTCCCATTGCTCAATCTAATATTATCTGACAGAGCCATTGTGAGGATTAAAGCAGTGCCAGCATTTAGTACGCACTCAGTGTTGTAGTGAACTGTGGAATCCAGGCCAGCTCAAGGTACCGCTGTGCAATAGCATAGTTGTCCCCTGTGGTTTCCTCACTCACTGTCAGCTAGTTGGTGCTGATCCATAGGGACCGTTTTCGAAAGGGTACAACTGCCCTATGAATTCCCAAGACTGAAATTCTTCACAGGAGTAGAAAGCCTCGTCTTCCTCTGGAGGATCAACTTGTGGTTTCAAACTCCTGACCTTGCATAGCAACACAATGTGTATCCACTACACCACCAGAGTGCCTAGGCTGTCAACAATCTTTAAAGAAGCAGATACCATATTTGTCAGCCATACGATGCACTCCCCCCCCCCCAAAAAAAAAAAAAAAGGTAGGGAGAAAACGAGGGTGCGTCTTATGGCCTAAAGGTGTGATATCCCAGAACATTAGTTTTGATCCCATGCACCCGCTGACAGTCCAATGCTATTGGCATGCTGTGGATTGCTGTGTGTTCGGGGGAAGTCCCAACTCCTGGAGTTTACATGTCAATCAGGTCACAAGATCGGCACAGCACACGCCTCCCGTCATTTGTTAATGAAAGTGATGATGATTCTTAACATCACTGTTGAGTTTACTCTGTTAAATATTACCATATTTTCCTTTACTTTAATAAATATTTCAGTATACTGGTACTATCTGGTTCAGAATCTTTTTTTTCTTGTTTTTCTGCTCCATAATCAGGGTGCATCTTATGGTCAGGTGTGTCTTATTCCGGGGATCACCTGGAAGGCTACAACATCTGACCTTTTAGTTAGCAGCTCAATATGTTAACAATGCTTGCTTCTGAACGTTTCCTTCAGTAAGGGATATTGCCCAAATATTGTATTGTTTTATTTTTATGATAATTTTGTGAGGAATAAAAAGGATTCATCTTAGAATATAAATTTATGTAAGAAACAAAAGTAGCATTTATGTCTTTGGATTATTGTTAGTTGCTGTCAAGTCAGTCTTGGTTTATATCAAACAAAAACCAAACTCCTTGCCATCTAGTCAATTATGACACATGACACAAAAGGGCACACATAGCGCTTTACAAAATACACTTTTTGCTAGAGAAGGAGGTGAGGTGTTTCTAGTTACTTCTCCATTAGATTAATCAATCAGTAAAATCTTTGGGGGTTCTTCTCATTCCAATCCAAATTTGGCTAATTTTGCATTTTAGATCTTGCTAAATACACATTTGACTTTGTTTAACTTTTTAAAATGGTTTTGGGTCCAAAGAATGAGTATTCCAGGTTTAGACAATACACAGAAAGGTTTAACAGCATGCTAACATATAAGGGAGAAGAAGAATAAATTTTTTCCAGATACTGCTTGGTTTAAAAGAACTAAAGCAAAGTTTTATTTGTCAAAATATATTATTCATATAAATATATGATGAAAATTCATTTATTTATAAATTCTCATTATTTTACAGGTATGTTTTCATTTTATTTCAAAAATAATATATGAGGTTCTTTGCTAGAATCTTTGTAAACATGTTTGTATATTATACATGCTAAATTTATATTTATGAATTATTTATATTGATAATATAGAATACTAAGTTTTTTGATAGTCATGTGTGTAAAGGAAGAAAATATTTTTAAACTGTTTTATCTGGTTTTCATAAAAAGCCTTTGGGCATGAACTAGAAAAATGATATACATATTATGTATTTTCCTCTATGAATAAATGTGCTATGAAAAAACTCAAGCTAGTATTACAATTAATAAAATTTAGTATTATGGAGTTCCTTGTGCCAATAATTTAAATTGTATAATAGAGAATGACTTTGCCTATTCTACTCTCCAAGAATGAGTATACTAATTCAAATTTGCATTTTGAATATTAGTTATTTGAGGAATAATAATGTAGAATATATCAAGTTTTCCATAATAATGGTATTTCTGAAAACATGCAAAATCTAACTTATGCAGTCACTTTTATGGATGCTAAGACATAAAAAGTGAAAGAGAAGCTTACTATTTCCTAAATGTGGGAAACTTGACTTCATAATTTGTGGTAGTGAGGGACTATGTTTGTAGTCTCCCCTGTGAAAAAGCAAAATAAAATAAAAATTGCATATCCACTGGATTCTCACATTTGACTGAAAAAAAATGTCTCCTTCAATATTGCATGTATGTGTATATAGATACATATAGATATATGAGTGTGCAAGAGAAAAGTTTGTATAGAAACATGACTGCTAAACACTTTTGATTGCTAACTCAGAAGATCTGAATTTTATTTATTTATTTATTTTATAAATCATTTTATTTGGGGCTCATACACCTATTACAATCAAAACATACGTCAATTGTACGCAGGCTACATTTGCACATTTGTTGCCACCATCATTCTCAAAGCATCCTCCCTCCAAATAGACTCCCAGTACCAGCTCCCCATATTTCCCCTCCCTCCCCACTCCCCCACCCCCATAAACCCTTAACAATTTACAAATTGTCATTATTTTGTCTTCGTACACTGTCCAATGTGTCCCTTCACCCACTTCCCCATTGTCCATACCCCAGAGAGGAGGTCATATGTAGATTCCCTCCACCACTCTCACCCCTGGTGCAGAACGGAGCATCTGTCCTGAATTACCCCTGCTACCGGCTCCAGTGTACATCCCCTGGTCTAGCTGGATTTGTAAGGTAGAATTGGGGTCATGATAGTACGTGGGAGGAAACATTTAAGAACTAGAGGAAAGTTGATTATTTCATTATTGCCACGCTGTACCTTGACTGGCTGTCTCCTCCCTACAACCCCTTTGTAAGGACTGTCACTTTACCGATTAATGAACTTTGAGTACCCAATCTGCACTCCCCCTCATTTATGATGATATAATTTTTAAGTTCTTTGATGCCTGATACCTGATTCTTTCAATATCTCGTCGTTGCACAGGCTGGTGTGCTTCTTTTATGTGGGCTTTGTTGCTTCTGAGCTAGATTGCCACTTATTTATCTTCAATCCTTTAAGACCCCAGATATCTTTTGATAGCCGGGCACCATCCGCTTTCTTCGCCACATTTGCTTATGCCCCCACTTTATCTTCAGCGATGTTAGGAAGGTGAGCATCTCAGACTGCCGAATTATTAGAACAATATGTTCTCATATTGAGGGAGTATTTCAGTAGGGGCCTGCTGTCAAATCTGTTTCCTTGATAACTAACCTATAAATATGTGTACATAGATATATTCCCCTTTATCATATAACTATATTTACATATGTATATGCCTGTATTTAAATCTCCATACATTTCCTTTGCTTTCTAGTTCTTTCCTCTATTTGTTTTTACTTTCCTCTTGTCCCACTATCATGCTCAGCCTTCATTTGAGTTTCAGGAATTCCTCTTGGCTACATTGTCATTGATCCACCCCTATCATGCCTCTTACACCTACCTCATCATTGATTTTCAGTCACTTATAGTTCCCTCGTCCTTGGGTTTGTTTTGATCATGTTTTGAATAAATCTTCCTGTTGAATGTGATTTCTTTTCATTGGAAAATTTTCCTGAAAATTACCAGGTGATAAAATATCTTTGTTTCTTGAGAATACAATTAGGTTTCTTCCATAATTGAACTGTACTGGTGCAGAGTAGGTATTCAATAAATACATGTTGAATGAGTAAAGGCTAGATGATTTAAATAGAGTTAATATTTTTATTTTACTTCCCAAGGAAGTAATATGTTACCTCATAGAACTCAATGTGGTAAATACATCATCATTTTTGCAAAATTTTCTACCAAAGTTACATAACCAAAATCTAATCATGAGGACCAAGCAGACAAATACAAAATGAGGACATTCTATGAAATAACCACCGTGAATTCCTAAGAAAAAAAAAGTCAAGTTCATGAAAGTTACGGAAAAGTGAAGAAGTAAAGGGGAATGATAATCAAATGCATTATTTGAATAGGATTTTTTAAAATTTAGATGGTAGGTTCATGTCAATGCTTATTAGTAATTTTGGATTTCAGCAATAAAGAAGAATGTTTTGTGTCTATAGGAAAAATGTCAAAACATCCAGGAATCATTGGAAACCTTTCTCAATTTTAGAAAAATATCATTTATACAATAGTTGTAATATTTCTATAACTTGATGTTGTTTAAAAATAAGAATAATTGGAAATAATTCAAGTTCAGAATATTCCATGAGTATTGTGTTTGGGTTAGCTTATTGCAAGGTCTTTTATACTTCACACAATTTTATTATGTATCTTCAGGCATTGAGATTGTTTTCCTCCCCCTTAAAAATAAAATGGAAGAAAAATGAAAAAAAGCAATTATGCTCTGTGGGTCATCTAGGGAAAATAATTATGACTTCTCAGGTGTTTGATACTGTCTGTAGTAGTGAGGGTTTTCTATGAAAGATCTTTTTATATACTTTGCTTGGTAATAAGGGGCTAACTAGGTATAATAGATACTAAAAATAACTAATTTATCTAAACAGAAAAGTATGGTACTTACCTTAGAAGAAAACATCAAAAAATTAATACATGAACAGATAGCTTTTTATATTGATTTACATTGCTATAAAACAACTATTTTAATATAACATGGAAAATAATATGCGTCATGCTTTTGATTTGTGTTCCCTCAAAAGATGCTTAAATCTCACCCTTAGTACTTGTAAATGTGCAAGAATATATAAAGATATTAATAATCAGCATGAAGTCATGGAGCGTCTCATACCCATTGGTGTGGAGTAGATTCCAACCCATAGAGATCCCATAGAAAAGCCTAGCACGTGTGCACAGGATTCCCAAATCTGTGAGATTTAAGAAAGCAGACACTGCGGCTCATAGGGTTGATGGTTCAAATTCAGTAGCAGCTCTCCAGGAGCAAGGCTGGGCTTCCTACTCTCATCTCACTAGGGCAGTGATGCCACACACACAAAAAAAGAAAGCAGACAGACACATCTTTTCCCACTAGAACCACTGACCACCTACCTGGTTAGCAGCTGAGCGTCTAACCATTGTGCTTCCCTAGCTCCTTCTACTGTAGTACAGTGAGCTCTGTCCAATATGCTGTGATCCTTCTATAGAGCAAGAAGACATAAGAGATGCACAGGGAGACACCACTTGAGACGAAAGTATAAATTGGAGTTATGCCACCAGAAAGGCTTTTCTGACACAGCCATGGAAGGCCTACTGCCACCATAAGCCTAGAAAAGTCACGCGCCTCCCCCAGAGCCTTCAGAGGGAACACAGACCTGACAGACTACCTGATTTCAGATTTCTAGTCTTGAGAAGTGTGAAAATAGTTTTTATTTTTGTCTTGTTTTTCATTTCAAGCTATCAAGTGTGCAATATTTTGCATTTTGTTCCAAAAACAACAACAAACTTATCATTAAGTCAATTCCTACTCAAAGTGAACTTATACGACAGAATAGAACCACCGGTGTGAGTTTCTGAGACTGAAAAAAAAACCCAGAAAATTAATCTGTGTACATTACATTTTTCTTTGATTGCCTAAGCTTTTTTTTTTGGGGGGGGGGTTGGGGGGGCCTGGGCATCACTGCTCTCCGGTGGTGGGAGTACAAGGCCCAGCCCCACTGCTGGAATTGAACCTCCGTCCCAGTGGGCCGCAGTCCTGCACACAACCACTACGCCACCAGGGCTCAGCCCTGGTTGCCTAAGCTTTAAGTGACTTCCTGAAAGAAAAAGCCTTGCAGGCCAAGGAGAGTGCTACTTGGGGATCTCATATATATATACATATACACACACATACATGGCAGTGCATCTATTCAATGTTATCAGTGTCTGCTTGGGTAATAGCCAAACATACAGCCAAAGTTGAAGCAGCAAACTAATTTGTGGGGTGGGTGTTGAATGTGCTCACAAAGACATATTTGGTCAAAAGTTTGAAGGGTCTACAAAAAATTCACGTAAAGTGAAATTATGATCAAAGAATTTACCCATGAAATTTCTGAAGCCTCCTGGTATATACTGTCCATGGGGAAATGAGATTGTTTTCTATAAAAATATGAAAGTATATAATTCCAGATGTTATGTCTTAGTATTTTCCTGGTCAATTTGGAACTTAAGTATTAAAAATTAAAATTCAGATGATAAGCCCATGTAGTGGCATGTGCTGAAATACCTAGTCTACTTGTCTTTGGTAACTTTTTTAGTATGTCAGTTAAGAAACAACATATGTCACCTTAAATAAATGGAAGATTGCCATTATTACTTCCATTTCTAGCAAGGAATCACAGAGATTGACTGTCTTCCCTTAAAGGCAAAAAAACTTTAAAGGAGATTATCTTTCGAATATGCCTTTGCCTGTTTGGAGAACTGCCCTGCATTTCATCTTAGGACTGAGCTGTGAAGTCTGAGTGGAGAGAAGGTGAGGAATGAGAGACCTGTTTGCTATTCATAGAAAAGAGTTTGCCTCATGTCTAACTATTTGCCAGTAGGACAGGCACTCGGTTCTGGTCACCCTGATGGTGTCTTCTTGGACTACATTGACTCTATCTTAATTAGGAGAAAAGTTCTTGTTGCACAGATGTTAGGATTTGAAGTAAGTTATGCTGTGCATTTAAAAGAGGACTTACAATTCCATGTTGCTTAAGGCAAGTTAGACTAAGTCACTAACAGTGCTGTGGGATCAACATCTAGCTCTGCTGTTTTACACTGTGGCTTACACAAGTTATTTAAACGCTCTCTATAAAATGGAAATATTTAAACCTTTTGCACAGTTTTTGCCATATGTAAAATATAAATAGTAATAACATTCAATTCATAAGGTTTTTAAGTGTGTTAAAAGGAAAAGCACATTTAAATAATTTATAGTAGGACCAAAGATATAGGAAATTCTTAACATTTGCTATTATTAGAATTATTTATAACAAAAGGTGCTATCAAGCAAAATGAGAGGTTTTGCTAAAACACAGGTCAATAACTTGGAACAGCATATTTTGATAATTCTGAAAAAATAGGTTTACCTTTATCTGCTGACATCTCTTTTTTTCAATCTGTAAAACTGTAAATTATAATAGTAGTACCTTTTTCATAACACTATTAAAAATATTAATTATAAAAATTCTGGAATATACTAGTATTTAACAAATACTAGTTGCACCAATATTTCTAAATAATAGTATTATAATGAGTAAGTAATAACTTCAGACATCATGAAAAAGACATATAGAAAGTAATTTTCTATAATTATATAGGATGATAAAGAAATCTAACACTTAAAATCTTATAAAGAACAAATGTAGCTTTTCTAGATAGAGAGGGCAGTGTAGAGAAAGAACATTCATAAATTTCCCATGTGTTTTATCTAAATTTGACTTGTTTTCAGAAAGTCACTAGACCCACAGTTATTTCACCAAAACTGCTCTTTAATTGACCATGTCCACACAAACTAATCAATCAGCAGGTAACTGAACACCAACTCTGTGAAATATGCTGGTAAAGTGTCAGCCAGCCTCGCAGCTGGTCTTCTCTCTTCATGCCATCTTCGGTAGCATACTTGGCATGTGGTTGACACACGAGTCTAACATACAGACAGATTTCCTCATATCTTTTCTTCTGGGGAATGAGAGAAAAAGAGAGAGGCGGGGGAGGGAGAGAGAGAGAGAGAGAGATGGAGAGAGAGAGAGAATTATTTTATCATGCCTGCTCTATAAAACCCAAGCAACTCCAATTTGCTTCATGGATCTTCTACAATCTTGCACATTTTCATTGTAGTCAAACACCATCATCATCACCTGGGTAGTTTTTACTACCAATCCCAATCCAGACCTATTCAATTATAGTGTGAACTTCAACAAGATCCCTAGCATGCAAATTAAAATTTGAGAAACACTGCTGGATGACATCCATTACTTGAAACCAAATGAAATCACTAATGGATAACACAGATCTTGGCCACATTAAAAATAATTATTTCTCAGGGTGGCTTACGTGGTTGAGTGAGGGACTGTGGCCCACGGGCATCGTGGTTCAAATCCAGTGGCAGCTCTCAGGAGCAGCACTGGGTAGCGCCCACGACCAGCAGAGGCAGTGATGCCCACAAAAAAAAAAGGGTATATAAAAAAATTATTATTTCTCCTATTTTTGTTTCTAAAATAAGGATCTTGGGGCTGAGGCCCGGTGGTGTAGTGGTTGTGCACGGGACTGTGGCCCACTGGGTTGTAGGTTCAAATTCAGCAGCAAGGCTGGGCCTACTACTCCCACCACCAGAGGGCAGTGATGCCCCCCAAAAAAGAAAAAAAAACAAAATTAATAATGATCTTAACTTCACTGGCCATTTAATATCTAAATATCCTTACCATTTAATATCTAAACTGCATCCCGATAAGTCGGTGAGTTTTGTTTGTTGGGGTTTTTTTCTTTTTGGTTTCAGTTTGTAGGTCCTATGAAGAGACCTTTTCAAATTACATGGATTTGTCTTTCATTTATGTCAACATAATTTTAGTCTTATTTCATTTATTACTCATTGAAAAGGATATCTTGAATACATATTATGATTTATTGGGAACTGAGTACTGGACAGAATGTAAACAAGAAAACATCTATTAAAGCTAGCCATCAGAGCAACTGACATGGTTCAGTAGAATTTCCATAACGTATGTAAGAGTTCAAGTGGGGCAACTAAATGAGGCAAGACTATCATTCACAATGACTTACTATAATCAAGTCAATTCTGGCTCACCACTCTACAGGACAGAACTGTAGTTCTCCTGTGGGCTTCCAAGACGAACTCTTTATGGGAGTAGGAAGCCTCATCACTACTGAGGAGCAGCTGGTGTTTTTCACTGATGACCATGAGGTTAGCACCTGGCCACATTGGATAAGCCATGTAATTTGTGCTTCTCTCTTGAAACTACTCAGATGAAGGAGCTAATGTGATTCAAATATATTAATACCTTTTTTTTTTGGCATCACTGCTCTCCAGCGGTGGGAGTAGGAGGCCCAGCCCCACTGCTGGAATTGAACCTCCGTCCCAGTGGGCCACAGTCCTGCGCACAACCACTACGCCACCGAGGCTCAGCCTATATTAATGTCTTTGACGGAATGGAACAAATTCAAAATCTTCACTGAAAGGGACAGGAAAAAGAGATATAGTGTATATTAATTGTTTCATTCTATTTCCTATAACAATTGTGCAGGAGCAAAAGGAGACTACTCCTGTAAAGTCTCAGAAACTCGCAAGGGAAGTTCTACCCTGTCCTGTAGGGCCACTATGAGTCAGAAATGACTCCATGGCAATGCGTTTAAGTTGAACCAATGGGTAAGGTTTTTATTTCTCATTCTATACAGTAATATACTGTGTTTCATTCATTTAGCAAGTCTCAAAGCAATAACCACTGCCATAGAGGAGATTCCAACTCTTAACATGCTCGTAGGAAGAACTAGGACTGTCTGTAGAGTTTCTAAAGAAATGGCATCGAAACTACATCAGACCTTCTCTGGCTGCCCAAGACTGAAGGAGAAGCCAACTTCATAGTTCTATTACAGAAAATGCAAGATGCCTCCCGTCCCTCGGTACACTTCCTTTTCCAGTTCCTTAACCCACCCTGCTCACTGACAAAACTCTACTTCTCTCTTGGGTTTGATAACCTGCTGCAATGGCCACACAGCACTCTTAGACAATATTCATGACTGTGAGTTGTTTAGGTAAATTAACATGTTCCATTATGTCAAGTTTAGAAAAAAAATTAAGGATAGGATCCCTATGTCCACTGTGCCTCTTCTCAGATAAGTCAGCAGCTCCCCCACCCACCCTCTCGCTCTCGCTCTCGCTCTCGCTTTCTCTCTCTCATATCCATAGCTTCTTTGTCACTTAAAGAAGCACCTGGATACATGTTTCTCCCATGGAACGTTAGTTCCAACAGTTGATATTTTTTAGCCGTTGACCATTTTAACCCCTGTGCCAAGGTCTCCTTCAAAAATATCATAATATTTAAAAGCTACTATTTGTCTTTTAACTCCTAAAATTTGAGTCTCACCACTCCTCTGTCAATTTGTCATACCATGGGATCTTAAGTATTGCTATGATGCAGAAAGAGATTCCACCAATTTTACAAAAACCAGATGAGCCATACATAGTGTGATTTCAACAGAGCTCCCAGATTAAAATGAGCTGGGAAGAAGAAACTGGCGAGTGAAAACCTTAAGAGTAGCAGCTGAACATAGTCTGATAAAGTGCCACAAGAGGATCCCTTGTATTATAAGCCGCTCAAAAATGACTGTTGAAGAATTATTGGCAGCAGAGTACAGAAGGTCTTAATGACATGGATGGAGTGAAGCTTTTGACTCTTCCTTTGCTTATGTGCTATGACTCACAATGAGAAGAAACAACTACAAATATCCAGTAATTGGAATGTATAAGGTACGAATGTAGGAAATGTATATAACACTGAAAAGCAAAATAAAATACTTGAAGAGCAATTATCTTAGGTGCTAATTAACTGAAATGAATCAGACAATTATCTGGTCCTGTGCCTGATCGCCAAATTGAAGAAACAAGGCATCGCAGTCATTGTCAGCAAGAACAGTTCAAGACATATCATGAAACATAATACTGTCAGAGATAGGACAAAATTATACAATAACAATTTAAATTGGCATAACAACTACTAGCGGTAAGGATTGGATAATAATCAATATAGAATGATAATTACCATATTGATGATTGGATTTCAAAAGATAGTGGGAGAATTGGCCATTCAAAAATATGTCCATTGGGACAAAAATGTGTCAGAGATGACATGCTAGAATTTTGCAAACCCAATGTCTTATTTGTAGCAAATACTGTTTTTTAATACCACAAATGGTAATTATACATATGGATTTCACCAGATGGGAATCATAGGAATCAACCTGGCTACACTTTTAGAAAGAGATGATTTAGAAACTCAACAAAAGTCAGAAAAAGGCATCTTTTTATCATAATTAATGAAATCTGTAGGCTGAGCAAATAATCTGAAAAGCTGCACTGTCTGAAGAACACAGCCTCGGTGTTGGAGAAAAGTTTTTTAACAACACAAGCAGGTGTTATAAGCATGTTTGTTGACAGCAAGGAGGACTTGAATCACTTGCTGATGAAGGTCAAAGGCACCAACCTTAGTGGATTATTACTCTATGTAAAGAAAGCCCAAACCCTCACAACTTGATCCACAGACAGCCTATTATGGAGGAAAGCTGGAAATTGTTGAGGATTTCATTTTTCTTGGATCTCAAGTCAATGCTCATGGAAGCAGCAGTCAGAAAATTGAATGACACATCACCCAGGGCAAATCTGCTGCACAGGACCACTTTTAAGTGTGGAAGAACAAAGATGTCACCTTGCAGACGAAGGGGTGCCCCTGATCCAAGTTATGGTTTGTTCAGTCACCTTCTATATTTGTGAAAACATGCCAGTGATTAAGAAAGACCAGCGAGAATGATGCATTTGAATCACGATGCCGCTGAAGACGATGGAGTACACAATGGACAGCCAAAGAAACAAACAAATCTACCTCAGAACATCAGAACATCTTCTCAGGAGTGCTCAGACCTTGGAGAAGACCGTCATGCTCGGTAAAGCAGAGGATTCGTGAAAAATAGTAAGCTCCACAAAGAGTTGCCGGAGTGACTGGCACCATGAGCTCAGACACAGCTGTGAATCTGGGGAAGGTTCAAGATCTGCAGTGTTCTGCTGGGTCTAGAGTGACTCACAACCAACCTGAAGGCAACCAGCAGCAACAACGATGCATGTATCTAAATATTGACATGAATAAATACTTGTTGATCGGAAATGGTCTTTGATTTCAAGTTGGGAGACTAGTTTACACATATGGGACAGCCATTTCACAACTGCTGACCTTTTTCCCTCCTGCTCTTCGTGACAGCAGGAAGCATTCATGAGTTTGCAGTGACATGTTGGCACAGGAGGAGTGTCTTTGGGATCCAAACTTTCCTCCAGGGTGCCATGGAAGTTTCTCTTTCTCTGTAGTTAATATGTGTGTTCTCCAGAGACTGTGTTGGCAGATAGCCAACAAAATGGAATTGGATAGTAAAAGATTTTGTGGGTGAGCATTTTGGAAACAAGCTTCCAAACCAGTTGCTATGAACACCCCAGCAGGGGGACTTTTAAATACCATACATTAACATAAAATTTTGATTTACGAGAGGAAGATAGAGTACTTAATGAAATATATACTATCCCATATTAGTTGATGAAATAAAAATAAAATCTAGCTTTTCTTGTTATAAAACGATTCATTGATTCCTAAGATTAAAAAGAGACTTTTTGGGCTGAGCCCCGGTGGCATAGTGGTTGTGCATGGGACTGCAGCCCACTGGGATGGAGGTTCAATTCCAGCTCCACGGAGCAAAGGCTGGGCCTCCTACTCCTACCACCTGAGGGCAGTGATGCCCCCCCCCCAAAAAAAGAAAAAAAAACAGATACTTTTTGTAGATAGCTCATTCTTCCTAACTTCGCCTGTCCTCACTTCACCTTAGATGACATTCACATTAGATAGTATGCACCGTCTCTGGCAGTTCCTGGTTCTTTCATTGTGATGTTAACAAGGAAACTTCAAACCTCAAGTAATAATGACATGACTTCCAACTAACACATACTAGAACTTCACATAAGAATCAGTTGTTTGACCAAAAAGTGCAAGTAAAACTTACATTGACTCAAGAATCAGCGATTTCTTTGTATGTATTCATAATCTTCAATGTGGCAACAGTGCGCCTTTATTGTGCTCAGCATTCCTGCTCAAGATGAACATTCCATATGATATGCAATTTTCTCCTCAACTTTTAATTTCCTTGGTTCAGAAGAAACATTATGGACCCTTAATTGAGCAATTATTACTTCTTAAGTGAATATAGAGTTGGAAGATAGTGCCAAAATCTTCTTTTTAATCCAGAGAACAAGTCTCAGACAGTCGCACAAGTCTTGTCTGGCAGCACCCCAGCATTAGGTAGGAGAGCCAAGGGAAGGCAGAAAGGGGAACTTATTCTTCACCTCAAGACACTCCCTGGCATCTACAGAGGCGCTTGAATGAATGCCAATTAGGACTGATTTACATGTCTCCTTGGAGGTTTTAGATAACTGTTTGTTTTTCTCATTTAGGCTGCTTCTCCAGAGTAGGACTTACAAACTTACTGCTGAATATGCTGTTTGCAGATCATTGCTATGGTTCCATACTGGTAAAAAGCACTTGTATTAAAAACAAAAAACTCCTTAAGAAATGACTCACTTTAATTACCAGATCTAAATTTGTGGTGTGGTTCTACCATCTTTTAGAAATAATGTCCCATTGTTCAGCCATGGCCATAGAGTTCATATGCAAATAGTTTGTGGAATACACCTGGACAAGGAACTTGTTAATTGCAACTACTTATGCATTAATAATCAATAATCCTTATGTGAAGTTCTCCCTATAGCACTAAAAGCAGCTTCTCTGGAATTTGACTTCGTTTTAAAAACACCTACTGTCTCTTATGGATCATGGGTGACATCCTGGATAAAGTGCACAGTTGCTAATCAGCTCATCCCATCAGCCTCTCTGCAGGAGAGTTCTGTGTAGACTGACAGCCTGGGAAACCCCATGGGGCAGTCGCACTTTGTCCTAGATCATGGGGAGTCACAATTGACTCCACAGTGGTGAGCTGTTTGTTTGTTTGTTTGGGGGGGGAGGTGAATACGATTTTATATTTAAAATCCTTAATATATTTCAAGATAATTTCCCTGATTCTTCTTAGGTAAAAAGGTTCTCTTTTTATATCAAAAATCATTTTATTGTGGGCTCGTACATCGTTTTTCACAATACATAAATAAACATACTGTGCCAAGCACTTTTCACATGTCCACTGCTGTTATCATTCTCCAATCATCCACCTTTTCCCTTGAGCCCCTAGTATCAGCTTTTCCATCCCTTCCCCTCTTCCCCTGCTCTCTCCTCCCCACCAACCCTCAATGCTTTATATATTGTTATTGTTCTGTCATATCTCACACTGCCCAACCTCTCCCCCAACCCCCTTCTTTGATGCCCGTCCTTCAAATAGGAGCTTATGTGTATATCCTTGCAGTTGGTTCCTTCTCTCCATTCTTCCAGCAGCTCCAATCTAACCACTGGCCCGAAGGGGCTCATCCATCCCCTTATCTCCAGCTACCCTCTCTACTAGTGTACCTTCTCCAGTCCATCTGGATTTGTAAGGTAGAGTTGGGACCATGATGGTTAGGGGGAGGAAGGCTTCAGGAACTAGAGGAAACTTGTATGCATCATCGCTGCCCTGTTGCACCTTAACTGGTCTGTCTCCTCCCTTTGACTCCCCTGTAAAGAGGTGACCAATTACCCACCAGTGGGCCTTAGATCCCCACCCTGCTCTCCCCCTCATTCATGATGATGTGATTCTTGTTCTTTGATGCTCTATACCTGCTCCCTACGGCCCTCTTGATCACATGCTGGTGTGCTTCCTCCATGTGGGCTTTGCTGTTTCTGCCCTGAATGGCGACTCGTTTACCTTCAAGTCTTTGAGATTCCAGACATTCAATCATTTGGTAACTGGGCACTATGGTTTGTTCTTCTCTGTTTGACTCTGTATCCATTTGTGTTCAGCGATATCGGAAGTCAATCATTCTATTGATTTTGATGTTTGTTCTTTAAGGCCTCATACCTGATTGTTTCAGCACCTCATGATCGCACAGAAAAGTGAGCTTCTTTAATGGTGGGTTTTCTTGCTCCTGAGCTAGATGGCTGCTCATTTATGCGCAAGCCTTCAGGCCCAGATGCTATATCTTTTGATAGCTGGGCACCATCAGCTTTCTTTACCATGCTTGCTCATGCTCCCACATGTCCTCAGTGAGTGCCTTGGGGATGTGTGCACACAGTGATATGTGTGTGTGTGTGTTTCCCCATTTGATGACTATTGCCTAAACCTTTCACCACCTTGTGGCCATGCTGGCTGTTGGTGCTTCTTCTGTGTGGGTGTGGTCTCTTCTCAGGTGAATGAGCTATTGTTTATATTCAGACTTTTAAGACCCCAAATGATGTATCCTTTGATAGCTGGGCACCATCAGCTTTCTTCACCACATTTGTTTATGCACCCATCTTACTTCTGTGATCGTGTTGGGCCAGTGAGCTTCGTGGAATACCAGATTCATAGAACAAAGTGTTTTTGTATTGAGGGAGTGCCTGGGTGAAGGTCCAAGGTCCACTTGCTACCCTAGTATTTGACCTATAGATATGTTCTTAAAATTATACCCTCCTTATAATAGATAATTGTATCTATGTAAGAACATACCTATATTTAAACCTCTGCAAGTGCCCTTTGCCTTCTCGCTCTTTCCTCTATTTCATTCCATCTCCCTCCTGTCTCACCATCATGTTTCATCTTTATTGACTTTTCAGTGTTTCCTCACAGATTCATTACCCTTGCTTAATCCCGACCAGGCCTTCCACACCCTCCTTTCCATCGATTCCAGACCACCTGTTGCTCCCTCCACACACACACACCCAGGCCATGTTTTTGTCCACACCCTTTTTCCTCCTCTCCCTCGTGCCCCTCAGGAATCATCAGACTTGGCCTTCTTTACTCCTGACTCTCTGACCAGGAATACTCCTTTCTTGATTCAGTTCATTTGTTTTTTGGGGGGCAGGGGGTGTCGGTCCTCAATGCTTCCCCACCATGTGACTCCCCAAGTGTCCTGTGTCACTGTCTGCTTCAGTAGCAAGCCAGTGTGCCCAGTCCGGTTGTTGTTTACCCAGTCCTTTCTGTGGCACATTGGGTCCCCAGGGGGGTGTAGTCCTCTGAGGATCGTATGTTGGTGTGGAGACTGAACCAGCTCTCTTCCTCTTCCTGCTTTCTTGTCTTTGTCCCTGTGGATGTGGGATGCTGGCCCTTCCCCCAACCTGTTCTCTGCCACGCCCACTTCTAGGGATAGACATCCCTAGAAGTTAAAAAGGTTCTCTTTTAAAGTTCTTCACCGTTCAACTGTTTCTTAGGTTATGTGGCTACAAACTTCATCATTAATAAGAAGTTCTGTTTTTAATCATCGCAATCTGAACATAGTGTGCTAACGCAATTCAATTAAGTTAACAAGGTAGCTCAAGTGGGAAGAGAATGCTCTGAAAAGGATGATGGTGGCATGTTTGCCAAGGTGCTTGGCACATTGGAAGAATGTATGGATTGTGATAAGAGATGTAAAAGCTCCCAATAAAAGTATTTTTTTAAGTTGACAATGTATAAGACTTATACTTTCACACTCTATCCTATAGATCACCATGAGTCAGAATGAACTCCACAGCATGTAACTTGTTTTTGTTTTGTTGGTGGGGTGGGGGAGACACTCATTTTATTTTGTGTAAGAACCCCTTTATATATTTCAGGATAGTTTCCATGATTCTTCTCTAATGATAAGCTTCTCTTTTTAATTAAACTCCTCCCTACTCTTCAGCTGTTTCTTAGGTTCTATGGTTCTAAACTTCATCAGCAGAGGGAATAAAAACAAAACTTCATCAGTAATCTCTTTTTAATGGTCACAATTTGAACATAGTGTGTTAATACAATCCAATTAAAGTTAACAATTTATAAGACTCAAACTATCTTTTAATGTTTGGTTAAATATTGCATGAATGTTGTGTTTATTTATATTTTTTCCACACATAAAATACAAACTAGAATTGCTTTGCAAGCATCGGGCTACGCTAGAATCAGCAACAGAAAACGGCTCTGTCATTGGCTTCACTGATGAAAACAATCCTCGACACTACAAAGTGATTGAGTAAAACACGCCTGAACTCCTCAGGCTGCACAGGGGAGAGAAGACAGCTCCACATCTGTGCAGTCAATTGCCACAAAGCAGACGTCATACATGCCAACATTCTCTATTTTTTTAAACCTATTATGATACCAACTATTCTGCTCACGGCACTACTTTTCTACTGGTTTTGGTAATCCATTGCAATGACCAAACAAAACTCACAATCGCGGAGGTTTATTAGGGAAGTTAACAGGTTGCCAAAAGTCAAGTTCAGTAACCAGTAAAGGCACAGTCATGAGAAGCAGTGCTTCTCCTCAGCCAACAACCATCAGCCTGTCCGTCACCTGGTCCCATGGCTTCTAGTCTCCATGGTTCAGGACACCTGCCTGCTCCTCTGCTCTGCATTGGGTTCTACTTGACCCTGCCTCTAGTCTCAGGGTGGCAGGGATAACCTCAAATGCTCGCCAATGGTATTTCTTCTTTGCTGGCCCCAGGATGTTCCCAGGATTCTCTCTCTCTTCCTGCTTCCAAGATAGCTCTTTCTCTCTCACAGGGAGATGTGATTTGTTTGTCTGTTAGCTGACTATATGGCCAAGGAGACAACGGATGATGATGTGGTTCATGACATCTAATAAGACAGGAACTCTTTACAGTAGAAAGTCCTGTTTTTCTTCCGTGGAAGGGCAGATGGTTTTGAACTGCTGACCTTGTAGATCACAGCCCAACACATACCCACTAGGCGACTAGGGCTTCTTCAGCATACAGCGTACCTTCGTGGGTCTGCTAGCATAAAAGAGAACTCCCAAAATGAAGTGATAGCCACAAGCCTAGACATTGCAATATTTCATTAAGGGAGTCGCAGTTGGAAAAAAACCACCACCATGTACTCATAGTTCTGACTCATGCTGATCTTATAAGATAGGATAGAACTGCTGCCATGGGCTGCCAAGACTGTAAGCCTTGACAGGGGTAAAAAAAAAATCTTCATCTTTTCCCTACAGAGCTTGAGGTTAGCAGCCCAGTGCACAAGGGCCTCACCACCAGAGCTCCTGTATCTGTTCACTCGCTCACGTACTCACAGCCTGACCCACAGTGTATGGGTTTCCAATACCGTAACCGCTTATGGGAGTAGGAGCTGCTGATGGTTCCCGACTGCTGACAATGAGGCACGCAGGTCAACGAGTGACCACTACACTAACGGGCTTCCTTCCTCTATGACTAGAAGAGCCACATTAACTGGCTACATCACATTGCGATTGAAAAAAAAACACGCTGAAATAAAATTGTCAGCTACTGTTGTAAAGTTTCTCACCAGAAAGATACCACAATTTTAGACTAAAATATTTTCTATCTAAATACACATTTTAGAAGGGGTACTAAGATCTTAGATCATCCTGCAGGCCGATAGTTTTTTTTCATAAACAGATCCAGTGTCAAATTAAAATACAATAGCAGGGGGGAAAATACAATCACTAGCTGCAAAATTGCAAATCATTAAGAGAATTTAGCTAACTCACGAGTCAGATTTCACAACAGTGACCATATTTCTTACATGTCCACTGGAGTTTCTCTAGTCTTTGGCAAACTCTCTTGATGATGGGCCCAGCAATGTAGAGAGCTAACATTCACCAAGGGGACATCAAAAATACAGTGCACTGTGCTTTTTTTTACTATTAAAATTGCTGTCTTATCGAGGCTTGGCCAAATGTTCTTGATGTTTGTCTTTCCATTTATTTACATCTCTTCCTCTACCATTTTCTGCCTGCATCACTTATTTGCCTTTCTTCTCTGACTTGCATTCAAGAGTTAGGAAAAGGCTTCACTGTTGTGTGAGTCTAACATGTGTGTGTCTTTTATAGGGATTTTTGAGGGGTTGACATCTGAATTTTGGAGGTTGTTTTCTCTATTTCTAGGGTCTTTATTGAATTCAGGTGACCCAAGTTAGTGACTGGCTAGAGTGAGCAAGTTGGAAAACTTCTAAAATGGAATGGTGACAGAATAGAACGAATGAAAGAAAGATCAATGAAATAGGAAAGTCCAAATATATAGTTTTATCAAGTCTTTGACTTGTCCACTAGTTACCAGCCTCTTTGAAAATATTTATATGTATGGGTGGAGGAAATGTGCTCATTAAATTGTAAGGGCCATTATCAACTTCATCGGACGTGGTTGTAAACTTGACTGTACAGTTTAGGCTCATAGAGAAATGAGGAGAACATATCTGATTAAAGGGTGCATTACTGCCGAGGCAACTGAATGTTGCCATAGCAATTGAGATGAAATGTGCAAGAAGTAAGATAATTAAATCTAACCCCTTTAGTGGTTTTGACAGTCAATGCACTGCCAATAGGAGCAGTTATCTACAGTATTAAGTAAGATAAAACACATTCCTCGTGGAAAGTCTCCTTACTGGTATTTTGTTGTTCCCTTTCGAAACACATTGCTTTAGGGGTCTAATTTGAATGTTCTCTTTTAATAATCAAATACAGTTTTGACCTTGGCCTGCAGCGGCCTAGAATTTCTGCTGGTTTATTGTATCATGGGAGCAGACATCTATAAAAAAATATCCACTTTTCTTTTCTAGTTCTTAGGAATAAAATACATGAACACCAAAGCTGTCATATTTGTGCTTAAAATTCAATAATATCTAGAACGTGCTGCCCTCTTCAGGAACTGGTGCTTAAAAATACTTAGCTGGTTTTTTAAAAAACAATTCAGAAACTATAAATATGAGTTTTATTTCAAAATTATATTAATAATTCTTTATGAATAAATCATCATGTACAGTAAGTATATCTAAGCTTAAATTTTTGCACTAAAAGTTTCTAGTAGTCAATAAATCAATATTTAAATCAATGGTTTAAAAATCAATGAATAAAAAAATTGAAGTAAATTACTAATGTATGATTTAAAACAAAAAAAGTAATTCCCTTAAAGGAACCACTCACTCAGGTATTATTTTTGAATCACTTATTTAAACTTTCAGATTTCCATATTTACTGTCTATTAAAATGTTTCTTTAAAAATGTCTTTAAAGGCTGAGCCCCGGTGGCGTAGTGGTTGTGCGCGGGACTGCGGCCCACTGGGACGGAGGTTCAATTCCAGCTCCCAGGAGCAAAGGCTGGGCCTCCTACTCCCACCACCTGAGGGCAGTGATGCCTAAAAAAAAAAATACATATATATATCTTTAAAAACAAAGTATGGGGCTGAGCCCCGGTGGTGTAGTGGTTGTGCGCAGGACTGCAGCCCACTGGGATGGAGGTTCAATTCCGGCTCCCAGGAGCAAAGGATGGGCCTCCTACTCCCACCACCTGAGGGCAGTGATGCCTAAAAACAAAAACAAAGTATGATTTTTAATATGGAAATTTATGTGGAACACCCTTTAAGTATTATGTTTTTTTCCTATGGTAAAAACTCTATAAACTTTCCGAATATCTAGTATTTGTCATTTGAAATTTTAGTTTGTTTTATTTACTAAAAGATCCTTCTTGAAAAAAAGCGATTCTAAATATATTCAAACACACATTATTTTTTCTTCAAAATTATGCCATTTGGATATTGAAGGACCTGAAATATAGATTGAGTCAATTAAATAAATATGTATGTGTTTTCTCTTATTTTTTAATTTTTTAAAAATATGTATACTATCTATTAAAGTTTCCATGACCATCACCTGGTTTGGACAGAACTAGGTGTTTTTCTCCAAATCTGTTTCATGAGTCTTAAAAACACATATAAAAGAACAGAAAATGGCCAGTAATTAATAACACTGATTACAACAATGAGGAAAAGCCTATGTTCTTAAGCCTATCTGGGTGAGCATTGACTTGATAGCAGTGAGTTTGGTTTTGGTTTTTGGTACAATGTGAGTTCTGTTGGTGTTAAACATATGTATTGCTTACTAGGGTTTCAGTTCATCCAGGCATGGGTCTATCCCAAACTCCGTGGGTGTGTGCTCAGTGGGGGGCTAGAGACAAGGTCCCTCATTACACAGTTTGTTTCCTTGGAGTGCCTTCAAAAAATTAAATAAATAACAAAATATACAAGGAAAGCAGATGCTTCAAAGTTGATCTAATGAGGCCAGTGACAAGCAAAATGCTCACTGTAGAAGGCAACTGGTTTTATAGGAGTTCTAAGGGGTAGTCTTCATAGGTTTTCTTGATGGACATGAGATAATCATGAAAGGCTATTATGAAGAAGCTTGAAGAAAACTGAACTCTGCATTTATGAGGAACAGTCCAGGAAAGTTATGCTGAGGAATGTTTTCCTCTATGGTGATGATGTACCTGATCATTGTTCCTGGGTAGCAAGGGGTTGTTCTAAGAGAATTTCTTTGGGAACCCTTATCCCATTTATTCTATAGAACTAATCCGGACCCTTCAGACTCTTCATTCTTTTCCCCATTGTGAGACCCTGGAGGGTCACAAAAGTTCAGAATTATTGGGGGGAATAGTTAGAGAGTTGAAAATCCCACCTTCACACACGGAGAGCTCTAGATGGAGGACACATTGAGAACCAATTGTTTCAAATCATGATATGTTTGTTTAATAAAGGTTTTTATAATCTTGTAGAAAAATGTCCCAACTTACCTTCATGTTAGAATTACTGACTTCAAGAAAGATCACTTTTCATTACTAGAAGTGGAAATACAGGTTAGTTTTTAAAGTTTTAAGCTAAACAATGAGTTCAAGAACAAATACCTTTTCAAAATTTTTGGTGTAATTCTTATCATGTGATGAAATGAGAACCCTGTTTTTAGTCAACAAATGAGACCATTAATACTTCATTAACATTTATTTACTATAGAAAAGTGGGAACTTGAACTCTTAATTTTGTTTCTCAGCTCTAATTTTCAGTTCAAAATTTCAAACAGAAAACATATTTTTACCTTAATGGATATAATGTCTGATAATATTGATGTTGGCAGATTAGACTGCACCCAAATTTTCCCTTAAGGTTATGGAGTAACCATAACCATATGGTGGCGTAGTGATTACCCATTTGTCTGCTAACCTCAAGTTCAGCAGTTAGAAACCACCATCAGCTCTGTGGAAGAAAGATGGGGCACTTAACTCCCCTCCTGAGTCAGTCTCAGAAACCCACAGACATACATATATATATCCACCCTGTCCTGAAGGGCCACAATGTGTCTCAAACTATTTGATGTCAGTGTTTGCTTTTCTGGTTTTTTGTTTGCTTTTTTGAGTATCATATCTATATCAATGAAAAGTTTGAGCTAAAGGGGATTATCAAACAAACCAAAAACTAAAGCAACCTTCTTTTAAGCCTGCAATGCTTGTATTATGAAAAATAAAATGTCTTATTTCTGATTTTGAAATTGATCTGTGCAAATGTTTCCAAGAATTTTTTAAACACTATTTTTGGTTTGTTTTCTCCAAATAATAAACATTTTTTCATTTTGCTACGGATATGTTGTATTTGCCAGTTAGGATTCTTGTGGAAAGAGGTCTAATAAATATCCTTTTCTTTTCTTTCCAGGGTACTAATGGCACAATGGTAAAGTTCAACTTTCCCAGATTGGTAAGTAAATCATTTTTTCAATATTTGATCATATTGAACACAAAACAGAGGAAAATTGTTATAATAAAAGTGCAGTATCATTTACTAGGGGCATCAAATGATCTAGTAATTATAAAGTAATGCACTCTCACAAAGAGACGGATGCTGCATTGAAATTCTCTAAGCATTCCAAAATTTTCAACCAAATATGTTACAGACTCTTCATGAGGGAATATAAGGTTTTGCTTTCTCTGTTGGACTGCAATTGAACATAGTGTATTCAACATTTTGTTTTCTCGAGTAATTTATTTTAAAATATGCAGAGATATAGAAATAAGTGTGGTTTGCATTCTATGCGTAGAAAGAGAACCATGTCTATGATACATATTGAGAGTGAGGAAGCGAGTAAGACTCCTGTGGAAACGTTTGCTGTTACATAAAAACTGATTGTACTTTATGTTTGACCATGGCTTTGCAGCATCTGTGAATTTAAAAATGTTTATTTTCTAAAGGCACCTATTGTAACTTCTTCAAAGCAAGCTAACTATTGTATGATTTCATCTAAGCATACAGTTTTGGTTGTCTTTATATTCTTATGACTTAAACAGCAGTATGTAGTTTTAATCTTGATCATAACCCCATTTACAAGTCAAATAAAAATTTAAAAAGCAATCTTATAGAATGGGGAAGGTCACTGTAAGATGCTGTTTCTCAGCAAGTTGTTAATGTGTCTTGTGAAGTGATGTTTTTTCAATAGTTTCTGATTATTCCCTATAAAAAAGCATGAAATTTCTTATTGTAGTGGGGAAAATTGCATTGATAAACAAATCATCAGAAAGTGCTATGATACATTATCGAATGAAAATACACATCATGAAACTGTATACATTATATATTATATGCTTCTATAAAAGGAAGAATATGGTGACTATAGAAAAATCTAAGAGATAGATAAAGTGAATATATTAATAAGTTTTAATATTGTTTAGTCTCTCTTCATTCTCTAACTTTCCTATAATAATAGGGTTCAAGATTATAAAGAAATGGGGCTGAGCCCCAGTGGCGTAGTGGTTATGCGCGGACTGCGGCCCACTGGGACGGAGGTTCAATTCCAGCAGTG
Source organism: Nesogale talazaci (assembly GCA_004026705.1). Taxonomy (NCBI): domain Eukaryota; kingdom Metazoa; phylum Chordata; class Mammalia; order Afrosoricida; family Tenrecidae; genus Nesogale; species Nesogale talazaci. The sequence continues at coordinate 65,570 of PVJH01007350.1, read as the reverse complement.
GGGCTGGGCCTCCTACTCCCACCACTGGAGAGCAGTGATGCCCAAAAATAAACAAAAACAAAAACAAGATTATAAAGAAATGAAGTATAATAATTAAGTAGGTAAGGATAAAGGATCTTATATAATAATTGCTTTTAATTGTAAACAACTCAAATTATTTATTAACAGCAATCATAGTAAATGATATAATCATTTACAATGTTTTTCAAGTGAAATGACTCTGCTTAATTTAACAAAATTTTAGTAAAGTATATACTTTATTTAGACCTCACATGCCCAGCAAATTTAATGATATGAAACGAGGCCAGTAATTTTAGGGAAACAGCAATAAAACAAAGCCCTATCATGTGTCTGTATGAAACTTTATCATATGTCAGATTAACAGTTCTCAAATCTTAAAGTTCATTCTAGCAGAATTGCTTCTCTGTTTGTACACCTCACAAATTAGCAGTAATATTAAAAACCTGAGTAGCACAGGAATGCTGGAGGTTGAGGCTCTGTGTAGTAAAACTTGAGAGTTCAAAGACAAGTTGTGCGATTTGCATGAATGACATCCTATACTAGGTTTTTAAATTCCTGATCTGTTCAATCAGTGTGTTACTTGGAAGATCTCTGGTAAATAGTCTCAATTCTTGATAGTCTCAGATTTTGCAATAGAAGGATGTACTCTTACATTTATTATACTGAGCACAAGCTAATACTGAGAGATTTAGAGTTACTAGAACTATAAAGTATTAATGATTAAAGGGAAACATTTCATTCATTTGTAAAATTCACTTAGACTCATACATAGAGTTGAACAACTACAAGTTATGTTGCATGTCACCAATTTTGATAATAATCACTATATATAGTTTAATGATTTAACCTAATTTTTGTCACTTTGCTGTGAATGAGATATTATCAAACAAAGTGAGAAAATATCTACCATCAGACTCTTCTAAAAAGTCAGAAGTCACGACCACCAGAGGCAGTGATGCCCACACACACACAAAAAAAGTCAGAAGTCAAATTCTATACTGTTTGTGGGGAGAAAAGCACATTTCTATTTGTTTATATTATGAAGGTGCTAATGCAATATGTTGGTGAAGTAAATATCATACATTTCATTTTTGCATTTACTCTAAACATCTTTAGCACAAATATGTATCATGACATTTTAAAAAGAAACAACCAAAAAATAAAAAAAAATAAAAAAAAGAAACAAACAAAATTAATCTGTCTATAACCAATGTCAGGGTGACAGTGTAAAAATTAAACCACTCAAAATATTACTTTTTGATTTATATATATGAAAATTTAAATAAATAGCCAGAGTTTTGAATTACTGTGTAGCCTGAATTTATATGTAAATACATATTTCATTACATGTATCTATTCATATTGAACTTTAAAATAGAAAAACTCTTTTACACTATTTTTATTTCTAATGGATTTTTGATAAATGTTAACTATCAAAGAAAGAAAAGCTCTCAATTGAATTAAACTACATTTTAACAAAATAAATCTTCCTCTTTAGGTACAATTCAAACCAAATTAATAAACTCATGTTAAAAAGTCCTTTTCTGAAATAAACACAGAGTCTAGACTTCACTCATGATATTTTATTTCTGAGACTCTTTAGAAAATTGTGTCACTTACTTCACTACCAAAATAGAAAAAAAGTTGAGTGGAGTTAACCATACAATAGCTATTTTGCCTTTCAACTTTGGAAACAACTGGCTCCAATCTATCAACTGTCAAATTTTAGGTGAGATTATAGTAATATGAAAGAAATATTAAAACCAAAAATGTAGAATTAAGTGATCAGCAAAATGACTGACTATCTTCAAGAACTTGGAAGAAAGCAAAGATAAAATCATCTCCCTTGGTTAAAATTGCATGCAATTATTCTTGTAGGTTATAGATCTCCTTTGGGATTTCCAGTCTCACACAACATTTTGGTTCATAATATTCATCTTAATTAGCAAAAAACAAATGATGGACTTTTACAAGAGGGAGTTCTGTCGGTGCAGATGGTTGCTATTTTGTGATCTGGCTTGGGGGTTGTTTTCTTTCTTCTTTTCTTTTTCTTCTTTAAGGCTCTTCTGTTAAAGCAGGTGGTTGGATGTGTTAGTCATCATATACCGGTAGTTAGTAACCATTGCCTTTGAAGACCGAATGTATTTTCTTAAATGGCTGACCTATTTTGTTTAAACTTCTTGATTTCCTTAAACAACATTTTGACTGGCTTCTGAGGCAATTTATTATTAGGCTATATCAGTTCAAATGTAAAAATTAAAATTATTAAATAAATAGAAATACATTTCTGTTGTATTAGTACATTGTGTTATATCATTTATAAAATACTTTCTTTAAAATTGAATAAATTGACTGGAAAACAAAATACATAGTATAAATATAAAAACAGCAGGCATTGTACAATCTCATAGGTGTTTTTTAATCAGAAATTAACATTATTCTCATTTTGTTTTCTTTATAGTTTTATTTCACATATTTGTAGCTCCACTTCTATAATTTCTTTTCATATATCCAAATAATATGTAAACTAAAATTCACTTTATGTATTCAACTAATGATTTTTTTATTCAAAATCAAATTCTTGAGATATAGCCACATTGTAGTATATAGCTAAAATTTATTAGCTCATGCTGTTCTGTAGGTCCCATTGTAAAAGTTTATAATTTACTTTTTTTTTCTAGGCACATAATATAATTTTTAAAAAATTGTGTCAGGTGAAAGTTTCAACAGATCATTAGGTTCCTATATAACAAATTTTATATAAATGTTTCTGTTATATAGATTGGTATTATTGCAATGTGTCATCAATTTCATTGTTTCCAGTTTTTTGTTTTGTTTCCATTGACCTAACTTCACTGTCCCTTCTTGCTTTCTTGTCTTTCCAAAAACCAAACCAGTCTCACCACCATCAAGGTGATGCTGACTCATGGTGACCCTATGAAAACACAAGGTGGAACTGTCCCTGTGGGCTTCCAAGATTGTATCTCTTTATGGGAGAGACAGGCTTATCTTTCTCCCTGATGGCAGCTGGTGGTTTCAAATTACCTACCTCGTGGTTAGCAGCCCAACTTGTAGCCTACAGATGCCACCAAGGAGTATAATAACTTGTCTTTACTTTGGGCGTAAATATTGACTGATTTCCCTTGTTAATTGTTTAAGAAAGAACATTACTTTTGGGTGATCCTGTTTCTCTAATAAGTCAATCTAGTATTTGACTTGAAGCTGGTCTCCAGAAATAGCTTCAGTTCTATGTGCAAAGATGTCCTGGTGATCCTCTAGTATCTATCAATTTAGTAAATCTGGCCCTTTCTTTGGGAGTTTGACTTTTGTCTATTATTTCTCTATTGTTTTGTCTGGTACCTTCTGTTGTGCCACAAATCAAAATAGTCCTTAATAATAAGCAGGCATCCTCTAGTTTTGGTTAGAAGAGACAATGGTTCACCTGCTGCTAGACCTGTGGATAATTTCTTCTTGACTCTGCAGGTGTCCTCACGATGACCAAATTCACTGTGGGCCTGGGATGAGTCAGCTGCAAAGCAGAACTGGCAGTACAACAAAAACACCCAGAGGGCCAGATAAATGTCCTCGGCTGCCCATATGTGGCCCAAACACTGTAGTTTGAGGACCCCTGCTCCATGGTTTCCTTCAAGTCTTTTGTTCTAGTCAACGGAGATCAACAGTTGTCTCTTAAATGGCTACATGTAAACTATAAGACCCTGGATGATGCTCATCAAAATAGACATAGGATATTATCATAGATTTTAAAAGCTATGTTATGACAATTAGCCAGGTTGTTCTGTAAGGATATGACCCTTTTAAGTCTTTTATCCCAGTAAATTAATCCTGTAAGTTGTTTGTGTATGTCTAGAAACTATGTAAAATGGACCTCCAATGGCTTTATTCTATCTATAGGGATATGCAGCACACACAAATGTATATAGACATCATAACATGCACAAGCATTTATTCCCATGTACATTTCTATACACATTTATGTATACCTATTTAACTAGGTAATTCAAACAGCTTTATTATGAAACAGAGGTTATTGTTACTATGATTGTACTGGATTGAACTGGATAATTTGGTCAGGTGACCTCCCTCTTGACACAACATAAAGTTGTTTGGGGATGCAACTATTTCTGCTTGCTCCAAGACAAAAATTTCTTCTCTGAACTTTTAAATACTCATGGTCATCTCTTCTTTCTTACTCGTTGTTTGTATAAACTCTGTATTATTATTGTTGTTGTTGCTGCTGTTATTTTATCCTTACCATTTTATTTTGTTTTCTTTTTATTGTTTCTCTTGGGTTTTCCAGTTTGTGAAGCACAAAAGGAGTATATGCATAGAAATAATAACTGATGCAAGGGTTTATAGGGGTAATTGGGGGATAGGGAGGGGGAGGTGTATATGGGAGAGAGGAAGGAAGCACTAAAACTGATGGTAATTACATAGCTCAAATAAAAAAGCGATTTAACCATGAGGGTAGGGGAAAGAAAATGTTCTAAAGTTGATTGTGGACATGATTTTACAACTCTTCTTAATATGATTGAATTGTGTGATGTATAGATTAAGTGCCAATAAAACTGTTAAAATTATTTATCTCAACTCTAAATTTGTAATCATTTCTTTTACAATATGATCATTTCTAATGTCTCTTTTAAGCATAATTTAACATTAATTTTAAATCATTAAAAAAGAAAACCTTGGGCTGAGCCCTGGTGGCGTAGTGGTTGTGCGTGGGACTGCGGCCCACTGGGTTGGAGGTTCAAATCCAGCAGCAGCTGTCCAGGAACAAGGCTGGGCCTCCTACTCCCATCACCAGGCCAGTGATGCCCCCCCTCAAAAAAAAAAAGAAAGAAAAAGAAAACCTTAAAATTTTGTTAAAATCATCCCAGAACCATTGCAGTAGTACATTGACAAGGAAAATTCAGACCAGATTAAGAAGAGGACATGAAACAAGGGATACCATTGCTGATGTCAGATGGAACTTGACTCAAAGCAGAGACTTTCAGAAAAATGTTTACTTGTGTTTCATTGACAATTCAGAGTCATTAAGCTGTGTGGAATATAATCAACCGTAGATAACCTTGAGAAGATTGGGAATTCCAGAACACTTCTTGTGCTCATGTGGAACTTCTATATGGATCAATAGACTGTTGTGCAAACAGAACAAGGGATTGGTGTATGGTTTAAAAACAGGTGTGCATCTGAGTTGGGTTCTCTCACCATACTTGTTCCATCTGTGTGCTGAGCAAATCATCAGAGAATCCTGAGTATGTGAAGAAGAGTGCTGTGTCAGGATTGGAGGAAGACTTGTGAACCTGTGACATGCAGATGACCCAATCTTGCTTGCTGAATGTGAAGAGGACTAGAAGAATTTTCTGGTGAAGATCAAGGATTGGAGCCATCAGTATGAAATACAACTCAGTGTAAGGAAGACCAGAATCCTCACAACTGAACCAATAGTTAACATCATGGTAAATGGAGTAAAGGTAGAAGTTGTCAAAGATTTTGTCTTGCTTGGGTCCATAACCCATGCCTATGAAAGCAGCAGTCAAGAGAGGAAAAGTTGAGTGTACTAGATAAATCTGCTGCACAAGACCTCTTTAGAGTATTGAAAAACAAAAATGTGACTTTGAAGACTAAAGCATGGCTGATCCAGGCTGTGGCGTTCTCCACTGCATCATGTGCATGCAAAAGATAGGCACTGCATCAGACAGGCCTGAGAGGAATGGATGCGTTTGAATTGCGGTGCTGGTAAAGAACACTGAAAGTACTAGGGACTGCTCAAAGGAGAAACCAATTTGTTTTGGAAGGAGTAAGATCAGAGTGCTCCTTGGAAGCATGAATGACAAGACTTCATCGTGCATACTTTGGAAATATTGTCAGGAATGACCAGTTCCTGGAGAAGGATATCATCTTTGGTAAAGAGGGAGGGTGGCAAAAAAGAGGAAGACTCTTGAGGAGATGGGCGGACACAGTGGCTGCACCAAGGAGCTCAGGCTCAGGAACACTGGGGAGGATGGCGCGGGACTGGACAGGGTTTCCTTCGGTTGTGCACCTGTCTCTGTGGGCAGTGAAGAACAACAAGGTTTATTTTGGGTTGATAATTAGTTGATAATTAGCACAATTAATTAGTGTATCTATTTTTAATATCCATTAAACTTGCTAATACTTTATCATCCCAATACTTTATCTGTATATTTTCTTAAACTTTCTACAAAACCTTCAGTAATGAGCATCAATTTGATTTTTTTCCTTACCAACCCTTACACTTGCACTTTTCCCCCCTGTATTACACTGACTAGTCCTCCAGTCCAACATCTCACAGCAACTGGGAAAGTGGTGGGCCACTGTATCCTTTCCTGGTTTTTAAAAGGAACTCCGTTCACTACATCACCATTAAACTGTAGGTTTTTGTAGATATCAAGGTATAGAAAATTTCATTCATAGTTTGCTTTGAGCTTTTACAAACCTGAATGAATGGCATATTTTACTAAGCACCTTTTCTACATTGATTTAAAGGCTGATGGAATTTTTTCCTACATAGGTGGGCTGAATGCTGAGGCATCTTTTACCTTCCATTTGCTGAATGGAGTGAACATGAATTTCTGTTTTCATGTCCTTTCATGATCAGGGAGAATGAGAAAAAAAAAGTCTAGGGTTTAGGGCCATTATCAAGATATGCCCTTATCATTCAAATAATCTAGAAATGAACCCATCCCATGGAGAACTGCATGGGGTAGCTATAAGTTTAAATATATGACTGAAAAGAGAGACAGAAAATTTTCCCTTGGAGATTCGTAATCAGAAACTAACTATACTGTGTTTTCAACAAGAATTCACTCAATTTTAATGGTCTAAAAAATGTTAAGATAAGAAATTAAAGTGGTTCTTCCAGGTGGAATCAAACAAAAATCCCTTCTGGAAAGACAGACTCTACTTCATTTGTCCCAGAATCTTCACAGGTAGGAGACCACATGCAAAATATACAAAAACACTAGGAAACAAAGACAAATTAATAAGAATGAGAAAAGAATAGAAAATCAAATCAGACACACAAAGACAAACTATGTGAATGCTCACTGTCGCTCTTCTTCTCTTCTTCACTATTGTGATTATATTTTTCTAATTCCTGGCTACACTTACAAACTATATTTAAATATATTTTATCTTTTAGAAATCCATTGCATCTTAAATAACAAATATACCCTACTTTTCTATAAAGTTAAAAATGCTAACCTATACTGAAATGAAATCTGATCTTGATATTTATTTAGCAAGCCAAAGAACTTCAGTGAAGAAAGGGTAGTAATAATAAGAATCAGTACTTTGCTGTTTAGTTTCAATCAACAAGCACCATATTTCACATATAATAAGCCGACATCAAAATGCACATGTGTATGCTAGGTGTATATCATGTGTAGGAGAATAACAGATGCAAAGTGGTTGTGCTGTTTGTAAAACTTGTATAGCATATACACTATGAAAGCAAAAATGATAATATTGTAAAAGATTAAAAACACAAAGCTATAATTGATGACTATTACAGAATCATTTTCTTCAAATACTAGTGCTTATGAAGATAAGTACAAGATGATAAGTATATTACAAATTATTTAAATCTGCTTTTCGTACAGCATACTATTTTCCCTTAAAATTTGAAGAATTTTATATTTGTGATCTGAAGATTTTTTTAAAATCAACTGTAGTGCTTGTTTCCAATAAATGAATTTTTTATTGTGAACTCAGTGCAGGAAATCCACGGTGTTCTTATATGATATCAGATCCTTTTTCACACTTGATTGGTCTTATGCTACATATATATCTGGCTAAAACTACCCAATTAGCATAGATCCCTGGGATTTTTCAAAAGCAGATTCCAAGGTATGGGAGCATTTATTGATGCATGCATTCTAAGCAAAGCTGATTCTGAGCTTTATTTCCTCTTACTCAACTTCCTAGGGATTCATTGTGGTGATAATTTCTTTCAGAAAAATCAATGCCAGACTAGTTCCAAGGAGTTGGAGAATAGAGATATCCCAAATGTCCAACTCTTCGAAGATGCCCTTCTATTCCATGTTCCCCTTCACTCCTCCCTTGATTGGATTCCTTCTTGTCCCTAGGTTCCATAATTTGCTGCAACATCCCAGAGACCCATGAATCTTTGGGGAAATGTCTCAGTTCTGTTTAGTCCCAAATCTGAAGTTCAGACACAAGCAAGCCAAATGCAGTCTAGAGTCAGATGTCCAGGCAAAAATGTCCAAAAGTCACAGGAGACTTTCTTGCTTCTACCAAAGCTGAGTCAGGAAATCGAAGTACAGCTTTTCAGGTGACATGGTGCAGAACTACACAATGGTACAGCATGTGTACCTCATCCAAGGAAAACAATGAATGGTGCCTGCCAAAAGTCATACTGTGTAGCAGAGTAGTCTTAAAGATGTCCTCGGCTGAGCCCCGGTGGTGTAGTGGTTGTGCGCGGGACTGCGGCCCACTGGGATGGAGGTTTGATTCCAGCTCCATGGAGCAAAGGCTGGGCCTCCTACTCCCACCACCTGAGGGCAGTGATGCCTCCCCCCCAAAAAAAAACAAACAAAAAAAGATGTCCTCAATGAAATAAAGAATTCAACTTTAGTCCCATCCTCTGCTGTAGTCCAGTCTTCATTCCCCCCAATCTTGTCCATTAATGTAGCAGAGAACTCTTCCAAAAGGGGATGAAAGCCACAGACACAGAACCCCAAATTATCATACAGCATACAAGGAATTGTGGCTCGAACAGCCATCTTCATTGACATCATGGCTTGAACATCCATCCACGACCCCATAAATTGCCTTTGTCGAGGTTTATTTGAGGCAACTGTTAATTGCAATCTAAACCATTCTTCTAATTACATTTAAATAATGGAAATTCAATTCTGAGGTGGCTTCCTAGCATGCTGACAGTCATAGACTCAAAACAGAGAAAACCTACCGGGTTGTGACCCTAAAGATGGTTTCTGATATTATGAATTGTTACGGGAGCAGGCAGACCCATCTTTCTTCCTTACCACAACTGGTGGGTTTGAACAGCTGACCTTAGCTAGCAGCCCAATGCCGAACCAACAGCACCATCAGGGCTAGAAGGCATTGGATAAATGAGCCCTTTCTTTGACAAGGACAAGAAATTGAGGAAAGTTTCATGTGGGGTAAGGCCTTTGGAAGCCATATCTTAATCAGAATGAACTGCTTCTTCCCTGATTTTTTCTAGAAGTAGGTGTGATCTTTCAGAAATAAACCAACAGGATTTTATTCCAAGGCACTTCAGGGGGCATTTGAACTACCAAGCTTTAGGTTAGTCACTGAGTGCTTAATGATTTATACCACTTGAGGCCTCCTCAAAAATGTTTAAGGATGCTTCATATGAGGGAAGTTACAATTTTTTTGTGGAAACTAGAATTAAAAGGTGATGGAATTTTTCTATGAACTTGTGAGTGAATAAAGTCTATAGAGGTTGTTCACTATAAAACTGCCACAATATGTTTTAGCACTATGCTGACCTGTTCGCTACTGGTTCTAACGATGTGAAGGGAATTTGGAAAGGGCTGGCAAATACATTTATCCTCTCATAGTTATTTTGTGGCCTAGTCCTCTTCATTGTGATACAATTTGCGCAGTGGGACCTGAGCGACACTGCACAAATTGGAAAGGAGATGAGACCGTATTGTAGCTAGTCTTCCACATTACTTTAAACTCTTACCATTTGACAAAAGTTTGTAACTTAATATCCTGAAATGAAGACTCAAACCACTTATCTTGCTTTCAATCAAAATGTAACTTTGGTACTGGAGCACTGGATCCTAGATTACACTAGGATTATGTTGTGATCTATAAAAGGATAAAAATTAATAGCCATCCTTAGAGACAAAGGCTAAGGTATTGTCTATATCTGAATTCAAAAGTAATTCTTCTTCTGTTCAGGTAGATAACGAAAGAAAAACGTGCTAAACTGATTAATAAATACATGCTGTGTGTCTGTTGTGTCAAACATTATATATTCTGAGGAGATAAAAGCAGACACAGGCCCAGGTTTCATGAAGCTTCAAGTTTAGTTAATAGGAATCTTGCTTGCCAGACACAGCCAAAAGATAGATGCTAACCAGGGCCTGTGATGGGGCAGGGAGGTAGAGTGTGTGAGAGGAGGTCAGGCCCAAATGACATTTCCTGGAGGGACCACTTACTCTGTGCTCGGATGTTAATAGCAGGCCTGGGAATAGGCTGGGACTTGAATAAACAAAGGAGTATGACTTGCTTCATTCCAGTCTTTGCTATCAGAGCAGACTTTGGAAAACAGTGGTCCTGAAGCTAAATAGTATCCACGTGTAAGGGGTTTGGGTTTTTGTTTTTTGCTACAACTGCATCCATTCATGTACTCATTCCACAAATATTTTATTAAAAGTGTTTATGAAATAAGGTCCCTGAAGCTGACTGAAAGGCCGGAGTATGGAGTGTGATCTATCCTCCGCCAAGCTACTCCTGGCCATACACGTTGCTGATTTCCTGACTCAGATCAAAAACGTTCTGCATTTTTGAGATTATAATTTTTACTGATAATGACAAAATTTCATTATGTCTAATTAGGATTAGTAGCTGCAGAAATTGGAAGCTTATTATTATTATTATTCTACCAAGATACTGAGTCTTTGGGAAAAATCTTTGAGCAGTGTGCCTGTTTTTAAACCAAAATAGCCCTCATTATACCTACATTTAGACTTCTGGGGTCCTCTGGGGAAAAACCTAATCTCTCTTTTACAAAATATATAATTTTTTAATTAAAAAATTCTAGATGATATTTTTATGAAGTTTAGATGTATACATATATATGTACAGTTTTTCCTCAGACATTGTCCTTATAAGTTTTCCTCATAAAAACTGGTAATAAAATCATCTGTTGAGCTCTGTGGATCTGAACGCTTTAGTTCGCAAATTTTTACACATTAGACATTCCTCTCCTATTTCCTTGCCCCCCGTTTTCAAAAACGATCGGCTAAACATTCAATAATCTCATTTAAAAGATCTCTGGTAATAATTCAGAGAGGTCAAAAGACATATAGGTTCTCTCATGACAGCATATTGTGAAGGGCTCCGACCTGGACCTAACTATCTTGGTTTCATCTCTGGCTCTATAATCCCATAGATATTTGATCTTGATTTGATTAAACTGCTGTTAGCACTACTTTATAGAATTGCTGTGATTATTTAATGAATGAATGCTTATAGGACACCTATTAGACCTACAGGAGATGCTACCCATATTATCATGCCTTTATCTGTTTTAAGTTTTACATTTATTCTGACCCAAAAGCTTTTAGCACACAGGTTTGAGGCGTACCTGAGATGCACAAGGCTTTAGAAATACATAAGGAGGCTGCTGGGGCAGTTAGGAAGTGCTCACCTGCTCATTCGTATTTTAAACCCACTGAAGGTTTCAGGAGAAAAAGCCCTGGAGCTCTACGCCAAGAAGATGCCGGCCGCAGAGCCCTCGTGGACCACCTCGGCACGGCCCCACAGGCCACGGTGCGTGACAGCACACGGCTGCCGCGGGACAGCACCAGTGACCGATCGAGCCTGCGAAGCCCTCCTTGGGGCTCACATCCAAACCAGAAGAACACCTTGACACACGAAACCAACGGCTCATGCCCGCGTGCACTATTTGAGAGGGTTTGCTCAGGAAGAGCTCTCGGGAGGGCAGGTGAACCAAGCCATGAAGAAAGCAACCAGGAAGAGACATCAACGAGGAAAGCAGCTTGGCTGTCTCATTTTCATGAATGAATTTCATGTCTTCAACCTCAGAATTCGAGCTTCTTCCTTTATTGATCTTGGTCCGCCTTCCAGGCCAAGGAGACACTGCGCTGGATCTCTTTGGTGTCTTTCACAAACTGCAGCTCATGGCACTGCTCCTCCGTCTGGCGGAGGTTATTTTGGTGCGCCTGTGCTACCTCACGTATTTGTGCTTAATTGTGTGTCCCTTCTCACCATCTTCTGCACATGCTGCTTTGCATTCAGCGCTTGTCAGGAGGTCCCCGGGCAGCTCACCGGTTTCTTTCGTTCCCTCCCCGTTTTCTTGCTCATTAGAATCATTTGTGTTTGCATAGGCAGAACACTGCTTAAATCAAACTCTAAGATCGCATGATTGCTTTTCCCCAAGGTTCCAATCATTTCCACTTTACCTACTGGTTTCTGTCAGAATTGGGTCCAAGGCAGGAGTTCCCCTTACTGCTTACTCTGCCTTCTGGGAAATGAAATTATCAGCAAGGCCGGTCAAGAACTTGTCAGTGTTTTGCTTTCCTGACAGTGGAAGTTTCTGCCGATATGTGGAGACTAAAATCTCTAACAATAAGGTAGGTTGCTGCTCTGCCAACATTGCGGCCTGAACTGGAAAAGCATCTCCTTCTGGGCAGAAACTGCGTGCAGTCCCACCCTGGGATCTTTTTCTGGATTTTTCATTTTGATGATCCACTCCATTTTTATATCCTGTGCACCCCTCCCCAAGTGCTCTTAAATTATACGAAGCTTTACCCACCACCCAATTGGATGGGTCTGATTATCCTGGAAACGAGATTGCATGAAACAATTACATTGTCTATGTGACCCAAATGAATGGCCAGATGAACAGCTTCCCTACAGTTTAGGATTAACCAGCACATCAAACCACATCCTCACTGGGTGACTTTGGACAAATTACAGCTTCATCAAATGACAAAGCTGAAGGGTCCAAGGGGCCACCCCGCTCCGCTTTTCTTTCGTCTTTCTTTGCTTATATTGATGAGTGGGACAAACCTAAATGGACTAGTTGCGTTACTATTGATCACAGCTAGATTTTTTTTTTTTTAAATAGTGTTAGATACTAAGACAGGTTTGTTTTCCCTTAGGTCTTAAAGTTTCACCCTTCCTCCACTGTGAGCTGGGTAGGAGCCATGGAGACTGACGGGGAGGTTATGCCCGGGGCTCTGACCCTCAGGATCTCTGGTTCGAAGACACCATTCACTCCTGGGGAAATGATGGGGCTTTTCCCTCCCATGGAGTTACAGACTCAGAAACTCACCTGGGCAATTCTACCCTGGCTTATATGACACTGATTTGATGGCAGTGAGTTTGGTCTGGCTTTTCCGTGAAGTGGGGCACGTCCTGCCTTTCTCATTCTGTTTGTGTGAGGAAGGAAGAAGATAATGACTGTATAAGGAAGTATTATTATGATAATGATTTTAATGATGATTTAATCTGTAGGCTTTTTTGCTGCTAGGTTAAGGCATTTGCATTTCATATTTAAATGTGCGTACTTTGTTATAGATTTACAGCAAACTGCAGGCTGTTGTTTTCATTGTTAGTCTGCAGGCTGTTGTTTTCATTGTTAGTTGCCTCGAGTTGATTCCACGTGGGGTGACCCCTGTGTGCGAAGCAGAATGGTTTCTGGCAGCCATCTCCAAACCGGAGTCTGCACTACCTCTGGGTGTGTTTCAGTCACGAACCTTCCCTCCCTGCTATGGAGGCAGCTCTGACTCACCACGACCAGCCTAAGGACTGAGCGTGACTTTCCAAGGTGGTAAACATTTACGGGAGCAGAAAAGCTCATCTTTTTCTGGTGGAGCAGCTGACCTGGCAGTTAGCATTCCAATGTTCCACCAGGGCTCCTCAGGAGACTCCCAAAACTCACCTTCCCTGAGCCAATGGCCACTCATGTGGACTTTGTAGGAAAGGGTCGCAATGCGCAAATGGATTTCCAAAGTCATAAACCTTTATGGAAATGGAAAGTCTCATCAGTCTCCCTCAGAGCAATGGGTGGTTTTGAACCACTCCAATGGAAACGCACTGCCTCACCAGGGAGTCTCAGGTGGTGGACTTGCACTTCACAAAGGGGAGATCCAGGAACTGCAGCCAGAGAGAGGGAGACCGCTCAGGTAGTACACAACACACCACCTGCTTCCCCTCTGGGATTTGCAGTCTCCGGATCTCTTTAAGACATAAACATTTTTAAGACATAAACATTCCAACTCTACAGTGATGTGAATTGCCTTCTTCAAATTCTGATGTTCTTAATATATCTTATTTTTCTATTTTTTCACCTTGAGGACCAAACCAAGACAAAATCCATGGTCATGGAATTGGTTCACACTCACAGAAATCCTGCCTGCACATAACCTAACGGAATTGCTCCATGGGATTTGCGTGGCTGCTACATTTATGGAAGCAAATTGTCAGGCTTCCCCCACCCCCCATCTTTCCAACAGCACTGGATGGGGTTAAGCCATCATCCTTTATGAGGGGGCTTCAAAAAGTGCATAGAAAAATTCCATCACATTTTAATTCCCTTTTCCCATGCACTCTTTGAAGTACCCTTATATTTGTTAGTAGTGATTCTGGGGGAGTGGAGTGTGTGTGTGTGTGTGTGTGTGTGTGTGTGATGCAAGAGTTAGCCCCCTCTTAATAAAAATATGAAAAATGTAATATAATTTAAGATTTAGCTCTTTGAAATCCAAAATGTAACAGCACTTTCCCTTGCAGGAAAAATTCCTTGTGAGCGTACTCAGTAGACCTGGTGGAATTCAGGAAGGTGTTAAGCAAGGCCATTCAGATGGGACCCAGGCACTAAATACTCCCCATTTAGATATACAACAGGAGACAATGCTGCAGGGGTGGGAGGTTTCTGAAGTAGATTGTACCTCAGTTCTTTGCTTCGAAGCTGAAAGAATTGGAGCACATTTTGTAATCCTAGGTTTTGTGAAGGACAGGACAAATTCCAGGTTTTACAGACTCAAAAGGGTGCTCGCTATTTCTGGAAAATATCCCAGGCCTCATTGGGGTTCACAACTGGGCACAGAACAACCACGTGAAAGAGCACCTGTATGTGTGGAGCTTGGGGATGGGGTTCCTGGGAGGCAAGAGAACCCAGAACCCAAGAGGCTGTGGATCCCATAGAGGTCCAGAGTGGGCACATGCGACCCGTGCCTCTGCCGCCACCTGCCACTGAGCAGGACCAGGGCAAAAGAGACAGTGGCCTTCCCACAGCCAGGCTATTTCAAACCTCTGGCTGTGGAGGTTTTGTTGATGGTTTTGTTGACCCCATTGGCTGGATTAGGTCTACCTGTGTTCTGTGTCCATGATCTTGGTTTAATCTGGGTTTAGGGGCTTGAATATGAGCATGCTTAGTTTGGGGTCTTCATGGGTGTTCAAAGGTTGCCTGATTTCTTTCCAACCTCCTCTGTGAGGGCCCATGGGAATGACAACCCCCCTGTTCCTAAGCTAGCTCGCTACCAGTGGCTTGGTAAAACCTGGAGAAAGCTAGGTATGGATCATTGTAAAACCTGCTCTTTGTCATATAATTTGGGGTATGGAATTTGCTTGATTTCACTGGTTTTTTTTTTTAAGGCAAATGGATGTAGAAAACAACAGTTGCCTTTTGTCTCACACATGCAAAATAAACTTAGAATTAACCTGGCCTCTATCTTTGGCTGAATCGGTGAGACAATCCCAGCCCCTTATTCAAGGCAACAGTAGAAGTTGACCCCCAAACATCTGTACCATCAGGAACTGTATTAGAGCTTAAAGTCTGCGCAACCCATTTACAGAAGACTATGAATGAAATGAAAACCCGAATTCCATTTGCAAAGTCCCAACGAGGATTAAAAAGAGCCTTGTGGTCTAGGGGGTTGCGGTCAGCCTGCAAGGTTAGTCTTTTAGCACCACAAGCTGCTTTGTGACCGAAAAATGAGGCTTTCTACACCGGTAAAGATTTAGTCTCAGAAACCGAGAGGGCAGTTCCACTGTATTTTATAGGCTCACGAGTTGGCATCAACTCCTTGTGAGATAGCTTTGCTTTATCTTTATGTGGATTAAACCCACATGGAATTCCTTTTGACCATTGGCCAAGGTGCAGGGGTCTTGGTGGAGTAGTGGTTACACATTGGGTTGTAATCGGCAAGTTCTGCAGCTCCAAAACGCCAGCCACCCTCAGGAGACAGACTGGACTTTCTACTCCCATAAACAGTTACGGTCTTAGAAACTTACAGGGGCAGTTCTACCCTGTGCTGTACGGACATTTTGAGTTGGTTTGGTAATGATGGTGGTGAGTGAGTGTGGTTTAGTGAGTAGTCTTGCCCTCCGGCAGCATGCATTCCAGCTGGCTCAGGGAGGGGCAGGCTCCTTTAGAGGACTTTATCTGGGTGTGTCCTTGATGCAAATCAATGTGGGACTCCAATAGTTAAGTCCAATAGTTGACTCACCCTGTGAGTCATGATGGCCTGACTGCATTGGCTTGAAAATCCTGGACCAATCTTGTAAACTCTTGTATCTAACATAATACATGTGACCCAATTCTGGACTCATCCCCACTTCTGTGGTCCCAGGAATGACTGTGAGGTACTGATCTGCTTCTGACCATGCATTTTGATAGTGTCTTTAGTGTCCCATGATTTAGTTAAGTAGCTGTGGGGCTGTAAATCCCCAGATACTATGCTATATCTTTGTTTTTATCTTATCTGTGTCCTGTTTAAGACTTTGGAAATGTTTTAATTACTGTTCTTTATTTGACTTCTTTCCAATGTCCTAATGTCCATGGCAATGACTACACATAAACTCACACACAAATTCATGATTAAAGATATCGTTAAGGAAGTAACTTGTAATGTCAGTGAGAAATGGTCAGGATAATTGTTTACCAGGGCGTGTTAGAAAGTTTTAGATGTGTTAATGAATGCCTGAAGGGGTATATCACTTTTCTGTAAACCTCAACAAGAAGGCATTCCGTTCAAACTCCATGGGTCAGCAAACCCAGTTCCTTAAATCTAGTGCCCAGAAACACCCTACTCAGCCCAAAGGCAGTCAGCTCCACTTCCACGAAAGCAAGTCTAACTTCCACGAAAGCAAGTCTAACTTTCTCAACTAAGTGCCCAAAGGCACCCTACTCAGCAAATCAGCCAATGGGACAAAAGCACTCATCTGAACTTGCTGTGGGGTGGGAGTCCATCTCTCTGTTCCCTGCTCTGGTTCCCGCTTCTGCTTTTGCTCCTCTGATGGGAGAGCTGTCACCCAGATGCAGGAGGCTTCCTGTACTGGAATCTCAGTTCAGAGGTTGTGCTCCATGAGAGCCTTCCTCCTGCTTCTCAGTGAGTTTATGGTAGACAGAGCAGGATGACACTACAGGAATCCTGATAGCAATTACGCACAGGTGAATCGTATCAGTACCTTCCTGAACCTTCTTGCTTACCAGGCCCATGCAAGTAAAGGTTGTTTGGAAGGAATTAGAGACTTTGACTAAAAGAGCAATGTTTAATAATTCACTGAACTTGCATACTTATAATTGAGATTTGGGGTCTCTTTTGTACCTTACAACAGAACCTGATAAGAGGATGGACTCTCTTAGTTGAACTGTGAATTCTGCAGTCTGGCACTCAGTAACTACACAACAAGTGATTGTTGAATGACTGAATCACTGATATAAACAACACAGAAAGGTCTGAGAGTGGTTGCATGCCGTAGGTCCATGTTTCTCCAAAAACTCGTTCTTTCTTTTATCCATAAGTCTTTAATTAAGAAATTCCTTATCTTATTCAACTTTTCTTTTAACTTCAAGAACATTTTTTTTAAAACTGTTTAGGATGTATATGGGGCAGATCAGTGGTTCTCAACCTGTGGGTCATGACTCATTTGAGAGTTAAATGACCCTTTCACAAGAGTCACTGACCTAGACATTGAGACACTGTTCCTCTATCGGTCTCCAGGTGGGTCCGCCCACATGCAGAAACACCCACATAGGAGTATCCGGTGTGAAGATTGTGACCTATGCTACATCATGCTTCAAGACAAAATTTCATTTATCTGTCATTAGAAATAAATATTTCACAAGATATAATTGCATATTGTTTTATGATTCATCACTATGCTTTAATTATGTTCAATTTGTAACAATGAAAATGCATCCTGCATATCAGATATTTACATGATGATTCATAACAGTAACAAAATTATAATTATGAAGTAGCAAGGAAAATAATTTTATGCTTGGGGGGGTCACCACCACCTGAGGAACTGTATTAAAGGATGGTGGCATTAGGAAGGTTGAGAACCACTGGGATAAATTAATTGCAGCTTCTTGTGTGCTATGAAAACAGCAACTATACTAGAGTTGCTTATCTTTATAATCTTGAAGTATTTGAATTTGAGGTTTCTTGAATATAAAATAGGAAATATAAACTCTACTTTTAAAAGCATGACAAAATGTTGCGATGATATTGCAGGAGATGCCTATGGTCATAATGAAACCATAGCTGAAGTTGAACTCTTAGCTTCCTGTTCTGCTTTTTAATAAGGGGAGACTTCCAACTTGATTCTTCTGAATATCTGGTAACATATGTGAAAGCCTGATTTTTGGAAAGAGAAAATCTGTCTGAAATGCAAAACACAAATATTTTCCACTAATGAAGAACATGACTCTCCTTTAGTTTGTCATTCTGTAGTGACATCATGGTATGCAGCTGTGAGCTGTTATGGCACCAGTATTTCAAAGGCCAGTAGGATCACCTTTGGAAGACTACTTGTAGTGGAGCATACAAACTAACACAGAACAGGTACAAAGACCTGCTGATCTACTTCTAAAAAAGTTGGCAAGTGACACAGGAATAGCAGTGGAACATTGTCTGATATAGAAGAGGCAGAATGGAGGTGGAGCTGCCTCCTCCACGCAAAATTGTGCGTGATGAATGGATGGAAGGCAGTCATCAGGACCTTCCTTGGCAGATGTGGCCCGCCTCAAAATGAGGAAACACAGTTGCCATGATTCACCACTGCATTGCAGTGTATGAAGCATGACTCTAGAAAAATTGTAAGTTATCAAAAAGGAAATGGAATATTTGAAGATCAATATCATAAGCATTCATAAGTTGAAATGCACAGGTGTGGACCATTTTGAATTGGACAATCATATGGTTTACTATGCTAGGAATGCCAGGTTAAAGAGGAACAGCTCCACATTCCTTGTAAAAAGAACTTTTTTTTGGGGGGGGGGGAGGACATCACTGCTCTCCGGTGGTGGGAGTAGGAGGCCCAGCCCCACTGCTGGAATTGAACCTCTGTCCCAGTGGGCTGCAGTCCCACGCACAACCACTATGCCACCGGGGCTCAGGCCCATAAAAAGAACTTTTCAATATCTTTCCTGAAATAAAATGCTGTTAGTGAGAGAAAAACATTAATATGCAGGCCAGGAAGATCAGTTAATACAACTATTATTAAAATTCTTTTACCAACCACTAGAGGAAAAGATGAAGAAATTATAGATTTTACCAACTTCTCCAGTCTGATGGAGCCCTGCTCTGTGTAGGGTTAATGTGAGTCAAAATAGGTTTATGTGTTTTTCTGCCTCTGAAATTGATCATTCTTCTAACCATGATGTACTGATAAGTACTGGGAATGTAGATGCAAAATTTAGAAACAAAGAAGGATCAGTAGCTAGAAAACATGGCCTTAGTGACAGAAATGACACCAGAGATTGAATGATAGAATTTGTGAGGGTAATTGCCTAGTTGATGGAAATACCCTTTTCAATGTATTTACTTCACCAGGCAGAATGCACAGGAATCAAATTGGCTATATCTGTGATAGTTAGATTTTATGTCAACATGCCTGGGCCATGATTCTCCCATGATATGTTTATTAGATTCTCCCATCTAACATAGTATGGTCAACTTCACAATGGGGTCTTCTGTGAAGCAGTCAAGCAGCTGTGGGAAGAACCTGGTGGAGTATCACTTCCTTAATCTGATCATAGCCTTAGAACATTGAGGGCAGGTTTCATTCAGAACATGGCCTACTCTGTATAGATTGATATTGTGGGGATGCTAGGTCACTTCTATTGAATCTGGATCATCCATTTATGTTCAGTGACTTCTTGTCATGTCGTCTGCCAATCCCAGAAGTCATAAGTAGACTGCCAACCTTGGATTCATTAGACTATGGATTCACCAGCCTGTGGTCTTCCTTCTTTGTCTTCCTGCTTCCTGGTTCACTGGCTCCTGGACTATATTGGTCAGCTTACTTTCTGACCTACTGACTTAGGCCAGACTGGATTTAACAGCTTCTACAACTATGTGAGCCACTTATTGATATAAATTCCTACCTGCAAAAATATACATATAAGTATCATTGGTTTTGCTTCTCTAGAGAGCCAAGCTTAACACAACATCTATGGAAAGAGACAGTAGGGAAGCTCAATATCAGTCTGAATAAGGCTAGTGGCTAACTGTGGAATTGACCATCAGTTGTTTTATGCAAGCTCAAGGTGAGGCTGAAGATTAAGACAAGCCTATAATAACTCCTCAGGATTCAGTATAACACCAATGAGAGACAATATTCCTCTGGTTCTTTAAAACTTCCTCACATCCAACTATCATTACCCCAGTCCTTCCTTTCAGTTCTGGCTAGACTGGAGCATGTATACTGGTACAGATAAGAGCTCACAATACAACAGAATAATACAGGTTAGAAAAACACCTGGGCGGGGTGGGGTGGGGGGGGGGAAGAGGGTGAGCCCCGGTGGTGTAGAAGTTGAGTGCAGGACTGCGGCCCACTGGCTTTGCAGTTCAAATCCAGCAGCATCTCTCTGGGAGCAAGTCTGGGCCTCCCACTCCCACCAGAGGGCAGTGATGCCCTTGTCCCCCCCCCCCAAAAAAAAAGCCCTCAGGAAAAGAAATTCAAATGGTAATGGTAGTGGTGATATCAGGAGGGTAGGGGGAAGGAGGGGGACAAATAGCAATGTTGGGCATATAATCTGACCTCCCCAGGGGTATGAATAACAGAGGCATGGATCAAGGGAGACAGCAATCAGTGTAAGATATGAAAATAATAATAATTTATCAATGGGTCATAAGGGTGGGCGGGAGCAGGCAAAGGGCAGAGAAAAGGTTGGGCTGAAACCAATGGCTCATGTAGAAAGTAAATGTTTAGAAAAGAACGATGGCAACATTAGATGTATGCTTGATACTACTGATGTATGGATTGTTATAAAAACTGTAAGAGCTCCTAGTAAATTGATCTTTAAAAAAACAAACAAAAAAAAAACCAATAAAAATCCAAGCCTGTAAGAGCCAAAGTACAATCCTGAGTATATCCAACCTGAATTCAGAGACCATTTCAAGAATAGATATAACACACTTACCACTAATGGCCAAAGATCAGATAAGTTGTGCGACAGCATCAAAGATATCATACATCAAGAAACCAAAGATCATTAAAAAGAAAGGAAAGGGAAAGAGAATGACCAAAGTAGATGTCAGGAGAAATTCTGAAACCAGCTCTTAAATGTAAAAAATGATGAGGTAAAAAGAGCTTGATAGAAAAAGTCAAAGTATGGGCTGAGCCCCGGTGGCGTAGTGGTTGTGCGGGACTGCGGCCCACTGGGATGGAGGTTTGATTCCAGCTCCACGGAGCAAAGGCTGGACCTCCTACTCCCACCACCTGAGGGCAGTGATGCCCAAAACAAACAAACAAAAAAAGAAAAAATCAAAGTATGTTGAGAAGACAAAACAGGGCTGAGCCCCAGTGGTGTAAGTGGTTGAGTGCGGGGCTGCGGCCCGTGGGCTTAGCGGTTCAAATCCAGCAGTGACCCTCAGGAGCAGCACTGGGTAGCTCCCATGAACACCAGAGGGCAATGATGCCTCCCTCCCCCAAAAAAGAAAGAGAAGATAAAACAAAGTATTACAATGAAATATGCAAAGACCTGGAGTTAGATAGCCAAAAAAGAAGGACATATTCAACATTACTCAAGCTAAAATAACTGAAGAAAAATTCTGAGCCTTGAGTTTTGTGTTAGGCCAGGTAGACTAGAGAAAAAATCCAGGGAGACTCAAATGTGTATAAGAAAAAGATTTTTATAGTAAAGCAATTGAATACTGAGAAAACATCCTAGCCCAGTGCAGATCAATTACATATGCCAATATTAACACCTATGTCCAATACCAATCTATAAACTTCTTGTTAGACTCACATAAGACATGCAATGATGCTGAATGCAGGAAGATCTCAGGTTAGTGAGTGGAAAGTCTTGTGTATCCAGTGGCAGTGGAAACATCCGAGTGCTGGCAGAGATCTCTATGTGGTTCCTGCAGCCCCAGGGCTCCAGTGTAGTTCCATGTGTCTTGTCCGCAGGAATAGCTAGCAATAAGTGAGCATGTGATCCACCTTCAATGCACTAGTTATCTCCTTAGCAACTCCAAATGAGGTCATCAAGCTGCAACCTCATTAAGAACCTAAACGCCACTTCACTCTTACGTCTCAAATTGACAGCAAATTATGTAACTACCACAAGTTCCAAAATTGAAAGATTCAATGGGCAAAGTACTAAGCCATGCAGCATACATCAAAACAAAATAGGGGGATATACAACCACATTCCCTAAACGAATTGGTCAATATTCAACCATTACAAGAAGTTACATGATCAAGAACCAACGGTATTGATTCCCAGTGTTGTTTGTGGGTTCCTTTTGGGCAGACCTGATGCCTCTTGTGAAGTGGCACTTGAGGAGAGTCTGGCACTTGCCATGATCAATGAGAAACCCAAGTAAGAATCAACACTGAGAACAACAATCAGATTAACTTGAAGGTGGCAGGGCAGGATGGTTCTGTGGTGCAGTTTAAGATGATGAGGCATACAGCACATAGAAAACTAAGTAAAGCTTTTTGTGAACAATGGGGTTTGTCAATGAGACAGATCAGATTTCAATATGATGGGTAGTCAATCAAGAAAACACACATACACACATATCTGTACATTAAGAGATGGAGGGGGAAGAAGCAATTGATGTGTTCCAACAGCCAACAAGAGGTGTCATCTACAAGGAGGCTTTCTCCTTTCCTCTTGAACTTTGTTCTTGTGATCCAGATCCAGATTCCATTCTCAAATAGAAGACCACTAGTTGATATCACTACATCCTGGCTACTACAGTATAGTTTTTCTCTACTCTTCCATTTTCTCCCTCCCCATTCCTTTATTATACATAAAATATCATATTTTTCAGACCATAAGACACATTTTCCCCACCTTCCACCCCAAAAGTGGGGGGAAATGATGATGCATCTTTATGGTCCAAAGATGTGGTACCCCAGAACATTTTAGTGTACTGGTCCTATTTGGTTCAGAATATTTTTTTTTCTTATTTTCCTGCTCTAAAAACTGGGTGTGTCCTGTGGTCAGGTGTATCTTACGGTCCAAAAAATATGGTAATCGGGGCATATGTACAAGTATTAAACTCAAACCAAACCTAATTTACTGCCATGAGCCGATGTGGATTCCAAGCAGCCCTGTACGGCAGGGTAGAACTGGGTCTGTGGGGTTTTGTGACTATTATTCTTCAGGGGATTAGTATAGTAACCCTTCTCCCTTGGAGGAGCAGCTGGTGCTGCAGGCCTTGATGTTAGCAGGCCCACACATAGCAGCTACACCACCCTGGCTCCATGTGCACAAGCATTCCCTTTATTTACTTTACTTTTTACTAAATGGTCAATGACATATTTTGACTAACATCGAGTAGAGATCTGTGGAGAAAATATTTGTTCTGTGAAAATATGTCCTTCTCTGTTAGTGACTGGCTCATTCAACTCTTCTCATTAAATTCCCTTAAGTTATTTTGTTTTCACTGTTTCACACGCACAACAAATCAATGGCATAAAATAAAAAATCCTTGCATATCATGTTTAAAGGGAAAATTTTAATGTCTTTCATTTATCATTAGGATACCAAGGACAATTGTATAACCTTCTGTATGTAGTTGTTACATGTAGGGAAATTAGTCTTTAAGTAGGGCCACATTATTATCAAAGAAATGAAACCTAGATGTTTTCCCTTCAAGTTAAACTTCTTGTTGAAATAAATTTTTTTTTGAAATAAAAAAAATTTTTTTTGGGGGGGGGCATCACTGCTCTCCGGTGGTGGGAGTAGGAGGCCCAGTCCCACTGCTGGAATTGAACCTCCGTCCCAATGGGCCGCAGTCCCGTGCACAACCACTGCGCCACCAGGGCTCAGCCCTGAAATAAATTTTTAAAAAATACCACTGAAGGAAAATATTCACAAGTTACCTTGGAGGCATTGGCAAAACAAATAAACAAGCAACCCTCACCCCAACCACCAAACGTCAAGGCTCCAGCCCTTTGTGGAAATCAGGCATATCTTGTTTTATTGTGCTCTGTAGATATTGAATTTTAGCAGAATGTACTTACTTTGTGCCTCTGTGTGACATTTTGGAAATTATCGCAATATCTGAAACTTTTCCATAATAATGTTATATAGCTAACAGATCATAGTATAATATAAACATCCTTTTATTTGTTATTTACTAATGGGAAACAAAATTCTGTGATGTGTTTTATTATAATAGTTTTATTACAGTCATTAGGATTCTGATATGTTTAAAGTATGTCTGTACTGACATATTACAATAAATGGAAAGAAAGTTGGAATTGCTTACTCATCTATATCTAGACATTTGGCAGATCACTAGTGTGCGCCCAGCTGTCCGAGGTCCTTTTCTATGCCCCTTCCAAAGGAAAAACTCCCTGCCATAGAGTCAGGACTGACTCACAGTGACCCAATGAGACAGGGGAGAGCTGCCGGAGTGTTTAATACTGTAACAGTATTCCGGACTATGAGGCCTGGTCTCCCCACCCACTCAGCCACTGGGGGTTTGGTTTGCCTACCAAATCACAGCCCACTGAGTAACCACTAAAAAAGCTGGGATCCTATTCCAAAGAAAGGTGACCCCAAAGTATATAAAAATGATCAGTTTCATTCAAATCACGCACAAGTAAAATTTTGCTGCTGATAATTGAAACATGATCGCAGCAGTACATTGTCAGAGAAGTGCCAGAAATTCAAGCCAGATTCAGAAGTGGAAAGAGGGAAACCAATGCTGATGTCAGATAGATCTTGACTGAAAGCAGGCAATACCAGACCAATGCTTCATTGTTTTTTGTTAACGGTGTAAAGGCTTTGAACTTTCATTTTACTTGGATCCACATTCAATACCCATGGAAGCAATCGCCAAGCACTCAAAGGATGTATCACATCTCCTGCAAAAGGCTTCTTTAAATATTCAAAATTTTTAAAATGTCACTATGATGGCTGACCCTGGGTGTGCCTCACACAGCCATGGGATTTCCAGTCACTTCCTACCCATGGGAAAACTGACAATGGCTAAAGAAGAGCAAAGAAGAATGGGTCCTGAATTATGGTACTGGTGAAGAATATCCAATGGACTGCCAGAAGAACACGCACATCCATGTTGGGGGAGGGATAGCTAGAATGCTCCTTAGAAGTGAGGATGGGGAGATTTTGTCTTCCACACTTTGGAAAAGTTAGCAGGCAGAGCAGTCCTTAGAGAAGGACATCATGCTTTATACAGGATCAGCAAAAAAAAAAAAAAAAAAGTTACCTTTTTAATGATATAAGTTGACCCAGCAGCAGTAGCAGCAGCAGCACTGAACTCACATACCTGCAACTGTGAGGACTCCGCCCTGCCAACCAGACAGTGTGTGTTCTGCTGTGTGGAGCACTTCTCTGCGTTTGAACGCATTTGATTATCTATAACACCCATAACAGAGAGGATCGAAAAGTGGTAAGACTGCACCCTGCGAAACAGGGAAAATGTGAAATACGGAGGGAAAAAAAAGACAGTTCCATCAATCTCTGGTCCTAACACATCTCGTAGTATTGGACTGCTATGTTTTTTATTAAACTTTTTTTTCCCCAGGTAGAAGAAAGTTGAAATACCATATGTATATACCTGCAGAACATAGCCTCTAAAGTCTGAAAGATGCGGGTTTAATATTTATCATTAGTGACTTTAGTCGAGTTAAACTTTGCGTGCCATAGTTTCCTCATGTATCATCGGGCTTCCCCAGCAGTAGAGGGCTGAAAGGGGGGTGGGTGACCCCTGGGGCTGTGAAACACAAGGTCAGTGGACCAAACAAACCAACTGCTCAGAGGGGAAAATGATGAGGTTTTCTGCTTCCATAAGGATTTACAGTCTTGGAAACCCACAAGGGCAGTTCTACCTTGCTCTAAAGGACCACCTTGAGTCGTAATCGACTCAGCAGTAGGGTTTTAGGAGAGACGATCGGCAGAGCCGATAAGCACACCTGCCATGTTTCAATGATTTCAGCCAAGAAGGAAGAACTTCCTTGGACCGTGATGACCACAGGTATCAAGAGCAGGTGCATGCAGTCATGGCACACCTCAGCTTGGCTTTTCTCTTTGAAGGGTTCCCTCTGGGCCACACAGCTGCCAAGCATACTACTGCCAAAATGGAAAAACTTAGATTTTTTACACATGAAGAACTTTTAGTCTTATGGCCTAGATATTTTCATGTACGGGAATGTCCACACATTTCAGACTTTCTTAGCTCTGGAATCAAGCTAGCCAATGCAAAGAAATCTCACTTAGCAAGTACAGGAGGAGCAGGCGATGTCTGAGCTCTGAGGTTCTAAATGGTATCTCTATCTTCAGCAGCCAGTGTTCCCATCTCCGTGGGGGTTTATTTTTAAGACAGAAAAGTAGGTGTGACAGTAAAACATTTAATAATGTGTAAATGGTTGGGCTTGGCCACCAATAGACCCCGCACAGATGCTGATCATAAACTGCCAGCAGCCCTGCCAGTACAACCCAGCAGAATGCCAACCCTGAAATAAGGTAACATTAAAATGTCCTCAAAGCATCTCACACATAGATGGTGCTTGATTAATGTCATCTCCCCCCACTTCTTTCCTCTGAAATAAAATCCAGTAAAAAAAAAAAAACAGTAAAAAGGCAGTTCTGAGAAAACAAGGTCCTAAATAACCTGAGGACTCAAGTTTACTATTTTATTAGTACAATATAGTAACGATGGGGTAATGTCTAAAACCAAAATTCATTCTAAAGAAAATTGAATAAACCTTAAAACATAGTTGTATACTATTCTCTGAATTGGAAGCCACCTGTAAGCTAGGGGTATATCTTAGTTAGACCCAGGAATCCCAGTTTTTCATTTTTTATGTTAGGGGAATCATTAATTAAATATAGATTCTATCAGTTGATTTGATGCTGCTTGCCAGATATTGGCAATAATGAGTAACAAACACTTTTGCAAAGCCTCCTCTGTTTTTCTCCCCAGCCCTGTCTGTCTGTTCTTCCTGACCTTTTAGTGGCCTCCTTCTGAAGAATTCTCTTCCAGAGTGATAGGTGTGTGTCGTGTTCCTTAGGTGACTTCAATTAGACAAACACTGGAACTACCGGTTGTGGAGTTTTATTAGGTGTGGATAACAGAGGAAAGAAAAAGGGATATCATGTTAGCTGAGGTGGAACTGGACTACATCTGCTGTAGCAGTGACGACTGGCTAGAGGGAGGGGCAAGTCATTGAGGGGGTACACTCTTTAGCCAGACTTCTCTCTGGCTTCCTTCTCTTGTTTTTAGTTGTGGTGGAGTTGATTATGTCTTATAGCGACTTGGGTGGTGTAGTGATTATGGTTTGGGCTGCGATCACATGGTTAGGAGTTTGAAACTAGCTCTGTGGGAGAAAGACTGGACATTCTATTCCTATAAACAGTTAACGTCTCAGAAACCCACAGGGGGAAGCTAGGAGTCAGTATAAACTTGATGGCAGTGAATTTTTTTTTTTTTAATATGTGTAGAGTAGAACAGCTTTATCGATTTTTCAGGGCAGTGAGCTTTGAGAAACACACCTACAGGCTTGTCTCGGGAGGGACGCTGCTCGCTTACTGCCACTGAGCCTATTCTAGGTGCCTTCCCACCACCAACCTTAATAGTAGCTTAGCCCTTTCAGCTGGCACTGCTTACATATTTGTGTCACCCAGGCACCTCTGATAAGGTGACGCTTTTGCTGTTTTCCGAAATTGTTCTATATCCCTTATCTTTGGTCCATGCTTAGAAAGCTTAAGAGGCAGACACATTTGAGTTCATGTACAACATACACCTAGACCTGCATGAGGGTTAGCACCCCTAATTCGTTGTATTCTTCTGGTCTGTGTTGTTGAACTCAGAGAAGATCCTGGCTCGTACAGACCCGATGTCACAGAGTAGGCGTGCCCCGTCGGGCCTCCCAAGGGCAATCTTTATGGAAACGGATCACCAGGTCTTTTCTCCCGCAGACCTGTTTCCAGAGTTGCAGCAATCAATCATTCAGTTAGCAGCTGAATGCTTACTCTGGGTGCCACCAGGCTCGCCTTTCTTATTTGTAAGTCTCTTTAAATGCCTTTCTGTAATATGTAGAGGTGTGAACAAATAAACAAATAAAATTGTGGTTTTTAGTGCAGCCCTGACAGAGCAGTGGTAAGGCCTTCAGCTAACCAAATGATCTGCGCTTCGAATTCATCAACTGCTCTTGCGAGGAGGATGAGACAACCTCTTTCTCTCACGTTTACCATTGGGGACCTGGGATATCATTTGGGAACATTCTACTCTAGCCTATAGGGTCCCTGTGAACTTAACTGACTCAGCATCAACTGACTTAAAATTTGGTTTGTTTTTAGTGTACAAATAACTGTCCTAAATTATGTTTAGTATTTTCAGCGTATAATCAATTTAATAGATATTCTTTTATTGTTCCTTCAAGGTCTGATAGACAGGTTTGAGGGGAAAACTGAGCGCTTTTAATGAGAGGAATAAAAATAATAAATTATGAACTTAATAAAGAGTGCGCTGAACCCCGGTGGCGTAAGTGGTTGAGGGCGGAACTGCAGCCTGCAAGCTTGGCAGTTCAAATCCAGCGGTGGCTGGGTAGCGCCCACGACCACCAGAGGCAGTGATGCCCACAAAAAAAAAAAATAAAAATAAATAAAAAATAAGGAGTGTGGATGCCTCAATATGTTAAAAGGAAGCTACCAAAAATATGAACAATAACATTAGCATACAGTAAGAGAAGGGTTCATTTAGCCAATATAAAGCTATAAACCCCAAACCAAACTCACTGCCATCCAGTTGATGCTGCCTGTGAGGGACCGCCCTATGGGTTCCTAAGACCTTGTTTGTGGGAGTAAAAAAGCTATACCTTTCAACATATACTTCATTTGCATGTGTGATAACATAATCAAACATATAGAGTAGAAGATTCACAATCATTACATATTTGCTGGTGCTTTTAAAATCCCCGGGGCTGAGCCCCAGTGGCATAGTGGTTGTGTGTGGGACTGCGACCCACAGTGTTGGTGGTTCAAATCCAGCAACTCTCCAGGAGCAAGGCTGGGCCTCCTGTTCTTACCAGGGCAGTGATGCCCACAAAAATAAAATAAAATAAAATAAAATTCTCCATGTGCAGCATTTTGAACATCTGTCCATTGCTTTATAATGTTGATCTAACTTAACAGCAACTTATTTGACAATTTATCATGTGCAAAGTACACGTGTGGTTGCAAAGTGCAAAAACAGATGGATAGAAACTAAAAGCAACTACCTATATCAACTCATAATCTTCACAACAACACAGAAGCATAGGTGGATTTTTTTTTATTAGGCATCACTGCCCCATAGGTGGATTTTTAACTCTGTGTAAATATATATATCCCCCCCTTTTTTTTAATGTGAAAAGAAACAATTACTTTAAGTTAAGCTGCAAAATCGCGAAGCTAAGATTTGAACCCACGTGGTCTGGTCCAAATTCTAAGCTTCAAAGTTAGGTTGTTTTTCTAAAAGTTAAAAAGAAAAGATAGAAACAAAGGGGGAGAGGTGGGATGGGAGGGAAGATGTACCTAAAAGCCATCATTACTTAAAGTTAAGTTGATATACACTTTATTTTATGAGGCAATTTATAGATTTTTTTCAACAGATCACTTTCAAAGAAAAGATTCGTCTTTAATATAGGTTTTATTGTTAAAAAGCACTATCTGTGGCTTCTTTTAAAGGCCCCGTCAAGCCTTTTTGCTTTTGGTGTTTCAAATACTTTTGCAGAGAAAAGTGATTTCAAATGGTATTTATCAAACTCTTGACTGTACCTAAGGGAAGCATTTTATGTGTGGAGTGAAGATCATTTCATTTAGGTATGAAGTTTCATGGGATGCTTATGAAGCACCAAGAAAGGAGATTCCTTTTCTAAATTTCCATGTTCTGTTAATCGTCATAAATACACGTGGCTCATACCTTTTAGAGTAGACACAGACGTAATTACTACACTATTACATTTGATTGAATATGTATATCATTCAGTTTGTCAGGAAAAAGTAAGAAAGAAAACATGGAAAGAGTTTTGAAAGCAAATACTGTTATTACTCACTCCAACTCACTGCCCTTGAGTCAGTGCTGACTCGCTGTGACCCCCTGTGGGTTTTCAAGACTATGACTGCTGACGGGAGTAAAAAGCTCCTTTCTCTGAAGGAGCTGACGGTGGTTTGGAACTGCTAACCATGAGGACTGCAGCCCAGTCAGTAAGCACACCACCACCAGCGCTCCATGCTATGATTACTAGACTAATTTTATTTTTGCCCTTCAGAAGAGCCTGGCTTGATTTTTTGAAGAAAAGAATGGAAGATCTAGAAAACATACATTTCCAGGTTGCACATGAGGAAATTATTTGTGATACAAATAATTTGTATTGAATAGAATCTATCTAAACAATGAAAAAGATAGTGTTCTAATAAAGTTTTAATGGCAAAGTTCCCTTAAGTAATTCTTTAATAAAGTGGTGAGCAGGTTATTTGCATTTTCTGAAAAAAAAATGTTGGTTACAAGCTTTGTAAGATGATTAGAGAAGAGAGCAGTATTTCAATAAGACTTCATCAATGTACTCAAGGGATTTTCCCCAAAATTACTTAATAGTCAGGGTTTTAAAGTGATATGGAATTATATTTTATCAATAATTTAATGAGAGTAAAACAAAAAAAAAGTATGTTTAATACAGGTGACTCTTTGCACAGTAATTCAAACCAAGGTTAGAGGAACAACAAGTGATCCAAAACCAGTGACAAGGTGGGCGTGAGAGGCCTGACGGGGATTGATCAAGAATAATGTAACAGAGAGAAATTACTGAATTACTAATGAAGGCTGAGCATGATAATGGGACAAGAGGAAAGTAAAAGGAAATAGAGGAAGAACTGGGAGGCAAACGGCATTTTCAGAAGTCTAAATACAGGCATGTACATAGGTATATATATTTATATATGACAACGGGGAAATAGATCTTCGAGCATATACTTATAGTATTAGTATTAAGGCAGCAGATGGGCGTTGTACCTTCACTGAAGTACTCCCTCAATGCAAGATGGTGCCTGGCTATCACAAGATATAGCATCTGGGGTTTTAAAGGCTTGAAAGTAAACAAGTAGCCATCTAACTCAGAAGTAACAAAGCTGACATGAAAAATGCACACCAGCATGTGTGACCATGAGGTTTCGAAAAGACCACATATCAGGCATCAAAGAACTAAAAATTTAGTTTTTAGTTATAAGTGAGGGGGAGTAGAAATTGGGGTCCCAAAGCCCATCACCTGAAGCAACATCCCTTTACAGTCACATTATATAAGAAGCATGATATTATAGGAAAGAATGGTTTGACCTAAATCATTGTAAATATAGATAGATAACATAGGAAATGTAAAAATATATATTATTACACTAAAAGTATCCAAAATAAGAAACATAATTTTTGGTAAAAATATTAAAATATTCTCACTGAGGTTCAGTAGATAATTTGCAACCATCAAAAATGTCTAGTAATTTTTATTGAAAGCTTATTTGCCTTGAAACATTTTAAGGTTTAGTTGTTACTGTTATATATTTGTTGTGTTATTAAGTCTACTCTAACTCTCACTACATGTGTCTGAGTAAAAATGTGCTCCACAGAGTTTCCAATGTTTAATTTTGGAATTTAGTTGCCAGGTCAATCCCAAGCTCTTCTTTAAGCTATGGCATCTTTCCAGCCTTTCCATGAGTAGCTGAAAGCATGTTTGCTACGGCTGCAGACTGCATGTAGACCATAGTGAGACCTTAGGAGCTTGCAGTTTAGTGGAAGACAAGGAAGTCAGCAAACACAGTGATATGTAAAAATTCTGTGATAAAGAATGTTCATAATAAAGAATGTTGATAATCCCTCCACGGGAAAATTCAACGTCAACCAACACAAAGGAAAGAAAAAGAACAGCACTATACTTTTTGTTAGTCTATATCTTAGATATATTGCTAGAGTGATTTTGAAAGATTAAGAAAAGGATTGTAAGAAGGAAGAATTGCAGAATGTCAACCTTTTTTTCCCCCCTTAGAAATATGATAACTAACTAAAGTCTGAAGTAATGTTAATAAAACTGAGTTGTTTAGTGAGAAAAAATATATGGCTAAAGATGATTGTTTTACTTTTGGATGTAATGTTCCAGACTTTGACTGCTTAGTAAATTCCTCTGATTCTAATTTCTGAAGTTTCTTGCACATATCTTTATCTTATATAAGTTATTAGGACAGGGAGTGTAGGAGAGAGAAAGGACTCCTAAGTGAACATGATGGACAGTGAAATTTCAACATTTCTGTATTGAAAAATGCACAGGCTTTAATTTCCTGCCTCAGATTGGTTCTCATGTCTATCCAACCCCTACATAAACACAGTAAGATAATTCACGTCTATTGTTGTTGAGTCAGTTCTGACACACTGTTAGAACAGAGTAGAACTCCCTGGTAGGTTTTCCAAAGCTGTCTTTAAAGAAACAGACAACTAACCCCTCCTCCCACCCCTTCCCCACCCAATCCCAGAGTTGATGATGGGTTCAAACTGCTCTCTAGCCAAAAGCTTCCCCATTGCACTACCAGGACTCCTTAAGAAAATTAATGGAGCTCAGGAACTCCTGAAGAATTCTCCATTTCTATTTTGAAAAGCAGACAGAGGCACCAAATTATTGCGACTTAATTAATGATTTAATGATTTAAATTTTCTAGCAGTCACTAATTTGTATATATATTAAAATATTCACAAAACAAAGCATTCACATATAGCATATTACAGTTTGGAGCATGTTGAATAAATAATTGTATTCATGAGCACATTTAAATCATTTTTTGAGGGGGGCTGTGGTAGTTACATAATCTGTTGTCAATTTGAAACTTAGTAGTGAAGGAGTAGAGCTTAGACTTTCAATCAGGTTGCAGCTTGATAACGTCATCTGGAGGTGCTAAGGAGATTAATAGCTTGTTGGAGGTGGGACACACACAAACTCCTTGCAAAACATTCCTGTTGGGAAGACACATAGAGGTATGCTAGATCCCTGGAGCTGACAGAGTCACGACAGAGCCCTGCCAGCACTGAGATGCTTCTAGTGCCACTGGATCCACAAGATTTCCCACCCACTGACCAGTGATCATCCTGCATTTGGCATCATTGTATGTGTTGTGTAAGTCTGAAGAGGATTTAATAGATTGCTATTGGGTATATGGGTTAATATCTGACTTATGCACTTGATCTGGACTTGGCTGGGATATTTTCTCAACATTCAATTGCTCTTCTCTATAAAGCTTTTGTTTCTTTTTTTAATTTAAATCATTTTATTGGGGGTTCATACAACTCTTACCACAATCCATACATGCATCCATTTTGCCAAGCACATTTGTACATTTGCTGCCATCATCATTCTCAAAACATTTGCTTTCTATTTGAGTCCTTGGTATCAGCTCCTCAGTATTTCTCCCTTCTTTCCTCTCCTCTCTTTCCCTCCCTCCCTCCCTCATGAACCCTTGATAAATTTTTAAATTATTTTTCATGTTTTACACTGACCAATGTCTCCCTTCACCCACTCTCTATTGTCTGTTCCCCAGGTAGGGGATTATTCCGTTACCCTCCTCTTATCTCTGGTCTCATTATTGATCCTGAGGGGTTTATTCGTCCTGGATTCCCTTTGTTTCCACTTCCTATCTGTACCAGTGTACATCCTCTGGTCTAGCCAAGGATTTGTAAGATAGAATTGGAATCAAGATGGGGGGAGGGGGGCATTAAAGAACTAGAGGAAAGTTGCATATTTCACTGGTGCTATACTGCACCCTGACTGGCTTGTCTCCTCCCTGTGACCCATCTGTAAGGGAATACCCAGTTGCCGACAAATGGGCTTTGAGTTTGTACTCTGCACTCCCTCTCATTTACAATGATAAGATTTTTTGTTTTTTGATGTCTGATACTTGATCCTATTGACACTGCATGATAACACAGGTTGGTGTGCTTCTTCCATGTGGGTTTTGTTGCTTCTCAGTTAGATGGTCAATTGTTGAGCTCAAGCCTTTAAGACCCCAGACGCTATATGTTTTGAAAGCCAGCCACCATTAGCTTTCTTCACATTTGATTATGCACCTGCTTTTTCTTCAACGATCGTGTCATTAAGGTGAACATCATGGAATACCAGGGTAGTGGAAAAAGGTGTTCTTGCATTGAGGGAGTACCTCACTAGAGACCCAATGTCCATTTGCTATCTTAATATTAAACCTGTAACTATATGTACATAGATCTATTTACCCAGAGTCCTATATAAATATATTTACATATGTACATTCCTTATTCAGCCCTCTATAAAGGTTCTTTGCCTCTTAGCTCTTTCCTCTATGTCCTTTTACTTTCCTCTTGTCCCACTATTATGCTCAGCCTTCATTTGGATTTCAGTATCTCCTCTCTGTTATATTACTCTTGATCAAGTCCTACCAGGCCTCCTACACCCTCCTTGTCATTGATTTTGGATCACTTGTTGTTCCCATGTCCCTAACTCTGTTACCTCCCACTTCATAAAGCTCTTTCTTATGCAAATATAAGTCTCTATGAATTTGTTTCTCCTGTCTACCCAGACTAACATAGGGCTATTATAGCTCTTAAAACAATCCATAGGTCAATTTTATCAAGCCCATTTGTACATGTCACGTACAAGTGCTTTGTTAAACATTTTTAGTTTAAATATCTAAGTTATTGACATGGAAATGTGTTTCAGTAAAGCAGTACAAAGCCTAAGTGCAGGTGTATGGGGTGGAAGGGGTTACCACTTGGTTTAATATTAGAAAAAGGTTGTATCCCTTCACCATACTTATGAAAACTGTGTGCTGAGCCAATAATTCCAGAAGGTGGACTATAGAAGAAAATGGCATCAGGTTGGAGAAACATCTACATAAGCAGGGTTACAGCAATGCTTGCTAAAAAGTGAAAGGGGCTTGAAGGATTTGCTGATAATAAACAAGTATACAATTCAGTGAAACATAAAACAAAAAACCTCACACCTGGACAAGTAAGCAATATAATAGGGGGAGAAAATATCAGACATTGCCAAGCATTTTATTTCACTTGGGTCCACAATCAATGCGTATGGAGGCAGCAGCTAAGAAATCAAGGGATGTATCGTATCAGGCAAATCCGCTGCCAAAGCCCTCTCTATCCAAAAGCAAACATGTCACTTTGAAGACTAAGACTGATTTGAGCCATGGCATTTTAAAGGATCTCATGCTTATGTGAAACCTGCACAATGTACAGGGAAGACCAAAAAATTGGTGCCTTTGGATTATGTAGTTGACCAAGAATGGTGAATATAACATTGGCTGCCAGAAGAAGGGTCAAGATGAATGGACACTGTCTCTCATAAGCTCCAGAATATCCTATCCTGCCTCTGGAATGTGACTTTGCAACACTTTTTTTTTTTTTTCTGTTGCACACAAATTGGTTCTAGGAGTCAGAACCAATGGAACAGCCACTAAACAACCACCAAGCAGTTCCACAATCCTGTGCCAATGGGCATTGTGACATTGAACTAAAGAATATAATGGTGATCATGACTATAGAATTCTAATTTATTTACTATAGTCAGTATTTTTTAATAACCAACGTTAGTTCAGGCTTTTTATTAGATGATAAATGCCCCCTGTTTTTCAAGACTGCACAGACTAGGTGAAATGTTTTAAAATTTAGTTTGTTATAACGATGCTGCAGGTATCTTGGGGCCAATTGACATTTCTTGGTACGAGAAAGAGGGCAGGGGAAGAGGCACTTTCGGGGAAAAAAACTTCCAGAAGGTATTCTTTAAGGCTCTTGTCTTCCCAACAAGTCATGAGACTACTTTAGTACATCAGGAACATTTCACAGCTACTTAATTGCTGAGGGCTTCTCCTACTTCCCCACCAATGTTTGACAGTATTGAGGATAACAGATATACTATAGTTGTTACAGCTGAGTTTGTAGATGGGTGAAAAAGCGGGTGAAGAACTGGAGAATAGGATTCAAATTTTACTAAGTGGTATAAATATAGATTGAGATGTTATTCTCTGTACAAACTAAGATCTCTCTGGTAAATTAAATGGAAAGAATCTGTTGAAAGGATGTCTCACAAAGCTAAAGTAAAACGTGGATAATTCTACTAACACCGATGATATTAAAAAAGAAAATCAGATGGCATCCCTTAAAAAAAGAGGAGACAAAGGTAAAAATATCTACCTATTATGCTTTTTCATCCTGTGCTGTACACATAATGAAAAAGGTCTTATCTGTTCCTACATGTTTAAAACAAAATGACTGGAAACCTGCTTGAAATTTACCCTTATAACCACATTAGTGAGTTGTTCAATAGCTTTATTTCCATGAATAAAAATGCATCTTCAAAATGTTTTGAGAATGATGATGGCAACAAAGGTACAAATGTGCTTGACACAATGGATGCATGAAGCCTCAATAAAATTACTTTTAAAAAAATGCATCTTCAGTGGAAAAACATACACACAAGAATGAGATCCATTTGAGAGAAAATTTTGTGAAGTAACATATGTATAGAGAAATTCTATACCTAAATTCTTGAATGTCATACATATTAAGCACATTACATAAATCTATATTTCTAATTGGCTTTGTGTATTTGTTCATAAGTAATTGTGTATATTCTTATTTTCCAGGCATATTTGCCCTTTGTTTCCACAGGTGATTTACTTCTCTGGGGAGGGAGTATGTTTATCACTTTCCAGTCCCACTTAGGGCACTGAATTGAGGGCAGCATGTTTTCTATGGGTGTTGAATAATTGCCTTTATTACCCTTACAGCCTGAAAAATATGGCAGGCACCAGTTTCAGTTAAAATGCAAAATTAAAAATGAATATAGAAAATAATGTACACATCTCTCTGACATTAAATCAGCATGTTATTCCTAGTGTAGCACAAATGGCCTTCTACCAGGGGTCCTATGCAAACAGTGGGTGATCAAAGCACTTATCAGCCGCAATACCAAGTCACTCTGGTGGTGTCAAGGACAAAGTACTATGAATTCTATTTGTATTTCTTCTGTGATATTGTGCCAGAACACAAATACATGGACACAGATATATATACACACACACATATATATTACAGAATTTAAATAATTCAGTCAAATGAATTATTTAAATGATATAAAAATTCCTTTGTCAAACAGATTAATGGAACCTTGTTATTCAAAAGATAAATCATTTTATATGAAGTGGCAAAGACTTCAAGGGCTAATAAAGGTTTTATGAGAGATAAACTTTTAATGAATTAATACTTTTGCATGTATTTATTCTCCACATGCATAAATATACATATATGCTTAAAATGAGTATTTATATCTGCATGTTCTAATTTTTAAGAAAACAATATTCATAGTATTTAAAATAAAATATCTTTATAGATTTGATTTTTAGAAGCTGGTGTATTATAATTCACCATGCAAACTAGACTTAGGTTTAAATAATAGAGCTATAAATGCTATTATTTGTGTAATGAGGTGAAATAAATGTGTTTTTTTTCCTGTAGTAATGTATATGAATCCAGTACTCCTTGGTCCTGAACAATTTTGCACATGTAGTTTCTAAAATTTGCAATGCATTCAAATGCCTGAGTATTCTTGTAATGTAGGCCTTTATCAGAGAGATGTTTTTGCTCTAGAAAATTATAGTGAAGCAGTGTTTGTGTAGGTAGCCCTTCAGACCTTGGGAAAAAATTTAGAGATTTTTATGAAGCTCAGTAAACATTCCTCTGCTAAATTTTGACCTAATTTTGGGACTCTATTGCAATTCAATTGGTTTATTTTATAATTAAAAACAAGGAAATCATAGTAACAAAAATATGTAATGTATAGTACTCATGTTTATAATAGTAACATTCATAAAGAAAGAAACATGTTCTAACTTTTCTCATTACCCCAAAGGGAATTGCATCTTTAATCACACAAAGCACAACTGCTTTCTAATTTTGTTTAAAGTGTTTCAGTACTTACAAAAACCAGATCAGGTTATTGTAAATCTAGAGCAAATTAGAATCATTGGCCTCTGCTCAGCTATATGTAAGGGCTCTATGTAAATCATAAATTTAATGGCATACTAAGGCACACATCTGTTTTAGTTTTGTAGAAGTTAATAATCGAACTTCAGAGTATTTAAACACTTCTTTCATTAACTGGAAAATTGAGGCCAAGATAGACTTCCTTCATTCACAAGGTGTTATAGCATTTTTACCTCCATATTTTGATAAGCTATAAATTTATATAAGTAGTTAAGCATATTTTTCTAACTATTCACTCCAGTTTCTAATTTTGACATTACACAATTTCTTCCTATATAGAAATATTCAGTATCAACACACAGGCCAGCATGATCATCTCAAATTCTTACCTGCATAAAACATTTTTATTTATATATTTAAAGCTATTTTAAAATAGAACATTGGAAAGAAAGTAAATATTGAATAATTATGTAAATATATGTCACAATGTATTCATTTGAATACTTTTTCATATTTGATTTAATTACTCATATATTTATATTACAATGATGAATGATAGTCTTCTTGGGATTCATTTTATTTAAAAATAGTTCACATTCTTGGATTTCTGGAACACTTATATTTTATAGCTGGCATTCTAAGCCAACTTATTCTAATTTTATCTTAACATATTATGAATATTTCCCTTATATTCATGATCCTTCTCTTTGAGATAGACTATTTGACATATATTGGTCTCTCAGAATTAGAGTGAATTATTGCATTTCAATTATCATTAGATAATACATAGGTAATTAGTTTTTTCATGCTGGTTATTCTACATTGTCAGAACAATTAAAACTCGGTGGTTTGAATTTGGGTCTTTAAGTCTGGTGTTAAGAGAATAGTACTAATTAAATAGGTATTATAAATGACATACCTGTAGTGAAGGTATATAATATCTTAATATCCTAAAAAACCCTCTGTAGTTTATTTTATATGTACATGATTTTGGCAACCAGGGCGGCCGGCTAAGAGTGTGGACAGCTGAGTGCAGCACACCTCAGTCACCGACACAGAGCAGTGGCAGTGTCCAGGGATTACTCAGCAATACCTTTTTGAAACAGAATGCTACAGAGTTTATCTAACCCCAAACAGAACCTTTCCATTGAGTATCGTTCAACATTCACAAATCATCTCAATAGAGTATATATATTTTGTGCGACAGATGTGTGGTTTGGGTATGATTTTAAATCTGGAAGCTAGTTTTAAAGAAAAGTTGTATTCATGCTTTCTAAAATATTTTTATTAATTACAAATGCTTATGCCAATTACATAATTGTTTGTCCTAGGACCTCAGTGATTGAGAGTGACCTTAAGAATGTATTATTGTAAAGGCCTTCAATAAGTTGAAAACTTCATTATAAAGATTTAAATTGTTTTTGAAACTAGACAGAGAAAACATTTATTATCTTATCAAGGAATTTATGAAGTCTGGGTTAGAAGTGAGTATTTTACTTTGCATATTGCTTAGCTTCCACACGATCACACAAATTTATTTTTACTAACATATCCCCAACTAAAAAATACTTTAAGAAATGCAGCAGATAAGTAAGGAAAACAGAATTATAATGATGAGGAAATAAAATGAGAACATTAGTAACAAGCAATTTATGCCATGTGAAGGCACAACAAAAGTTGGGGCCAAACGTTTCATGCTATAAAATCTGACACTCTAAGATAGAATAAAAAATGAAACAATGCCCCCCCCCCCCAAAATGAAACAAAACAAATCTTGTGTTTACAAAATACTGTGATGATTATTATTTTATGCACGATCAAGAACACGTGAACATATTCTAAAATAATAATATTAGATGTGTTATATATAATAGTATGTTTGAATTACTTTCCATAATGCAAAAAGGGTGTTTCTGAGTTTATCTCATGAATTTTACAAACCTCTAGACAATTTTGCCATGTTACAGTAAACTATGAAATAACTAAAGTCATATTCCCAGAGGTAATAAAATTCAATTTGGCTACCTTTAAGAATCAAAATTTGGTAAGTCACCCTTGGCTGTACTGTTAACCATCACTTAGCTTTGTGTTCTGTATTCAAGAATATATGACACGATGAAAACCTGACCTTGCCAATGATATACATTTAAAACAAATGCAACGTTAGTCTTTTTTTCAGTTTGATGTGAATAATTTTAAAGGATTTCATCTTCGCTGATGACAGAGGTAGGGGTTTACATGTACAAAAAGAGGAGAGGGAGGCCTATTTTTAAAGCATTCACTTTAAGAAGAAAACACTTGGTTATGAGTGTTTATGACTGACAAAATATTAATTATAAGAAGTTGCAGGCAGCTTTGTATACAATGAATGTTCTTATACTCTGTGGTTTGACAGAAGCATTGATAGGAGAAGATCTATAAGACCCAATTATAGTAAATCCTCAAGGTGCAGAGATTACGGTGAGGAATGGGAACAATCTATGAGAAAAAGAGACTAACTGTGAGTTAGCTAAGGTTCAATAAAACAATGATTATGAAGGATCTCTCTTTTAATTTGCTCACCTCTGAATAGAATAATGGTAATGGTATGAAAAAAGTTTAATCCTTTATATTGAGCTATCCATATAAAAATGCTCAGTCCATTCACAATAGCAGCTACATTGGAGGTAGTGCATTTTAAAAGAATTAATTATGAAATGATTGGTATTTTAAAATAACTGCAATTTCTAAATAATATCATTAAGCACAACACACCATAGTCATAGTTATACGATATTTTATAATGCTATTATTTTTGGAGATTGCATTTCTACATTTTAGGTAAGGTATGAATATCTTGGACACGATTCAAACTAAGGACAGCCTGGAGAATAGTTAAAAACGCACTGGCTTTGCCAAATACTCTCATATGTTTTTGTTCTCATGGAAAATGAGTTTTCTTTTCAGCCTACACGCATGGTAAAGCTGAAATGAAAAACCAAACTAGCAACTCTCAACTAGTTCTGTTAAGCTCGACATTCACATACGACTTTGTTCTGTTTTAGACCTTTCAGAGAGTTTATTTTCTAAAATAAGAAAATCGTTTCAGTACGGAGCAGCATCAAACAGTAATGATGAAGCAATGGGAACTGATTAAGTTTAGGATGAATTGAGCTAATTTAATTTCTATTTCTGTATTAGTAGCTAAACTAGTTTCACATTTTTTGTTATGTTTGTTTGTTTGTTTGATTTTGAAAGAGTTGCTGCGTTTTAGTCATGGACAAAAATATGCTCCTTCTAATGGATACAACCTTTCCTCCTTGATTGTGTCTCACAGCGGTGGAGCTCACACTTGCCCACAAAATTTCAGTCCGCTCATGAACCCGAGAGTGGACACTGAGGAAGCCAGGCCTCTGGAGTTGTGTTGGCTCCCAAGAAGCACAATATTTTGCAACCATGTCTATTACTATCCTTAAGATTCTTTGTTGCCCAAAGTATTGTTATTCATGTGTTTTGATAAGTACCTGATCAGGTTCCTCTAAACAAAGATTCTTAGGTAGTAAACTGTTTAAAAATTAGCATCATATCTGCATCAGAATTATGGCAGGCCATTGACCAAAACAATCTTCAATTTCTTAAAGTTGCTTAAATTAAAAACATTACTTTCTACAGTTGAAAAAAACATGCATGGTTAAAACGGTTGAAGCCCATCAATCTTTCTAACCACATAAGCTAATGAGTTCCTTCTGTTTTCTTTGAATGAAATCACCATGAGTGGTTAGATGTTGATTTAACATAAAACAAATGGAAGTGGGTGTTTCCTTAGCCCTTTGTAGAATTTATTTTTAAAAACAATTAGCGAGTATCATGAGTAAGTCAATGATTTTGCCATTACTTAAATAATAATATAGATCGAATAGTTGGATTGATTGGATTGTAGGGAAGGCATAACACTCCAACTTCCCTTGTTAACATCTGCAGGCATTAAGCTTCTCATTTCATTTTTTTCTCCCATAGCACCTGTATTGTTATATAAATCATACTTGGAATTGTCAGGAAGTATTAGGCAAATAATGTTATTTGGACATAGATATTTTCTGTGGTGTGTGTCATTTAAGTGTTCCTTTGTAATGAGAGGTTTGTGCCTAACAACTTAATCTTGAATGTATCAATGCAACTGAAAGCCCTGTTTCCATTCCTCTTTGTGCATAAACAAGGTAGGATTATTATGTTAATGTGTAAAGAAAGACACATTTAAACATTTATGAAAGGGAATACATTTTAGATGTAATTTTGAAGACTTATAGCATGCTTATCATATGACTAGAAAGAAGTATTGAACTAGTTGAACACTATCAAATATAGAGCATACTGTATACTGGATTAAGATCAAACATCTGTGTGGTGAGTTCTATACTGTCTTAGTTTAGGCTCTCTTCCGACAACCCCTCCTTTCCATGAATCCTCATCTTTTTTTGTAATGTGATCTCTTTAGGATCATAGTGGACAGGGACTCACCTATGTTCTAAGTCTCAATACAGACATTACATTCTCCCATATATTCTGAAAGGGTTCAGTAAATGAATAAATGAGCCAACACATGGTCAACTGAATCCAGACAAAAATTTCTATTGATTAGCACAAGTTTTGCCTCCCCAAAGAAAATAGGATTAGACTGATCTGTTCATTTAGTGGGACTTCTTGTGAATCATGGCCAATCTTTAAGGATAAACAAAAGAAAGGGCTAAAGATTTGAAGTAAATACAAATTGTCATTAGCTTCACATATTGATTTTGCTTTGCATTCCTAAATAAAATAAATATGGGAAGCAATGATTTAAATGAACTCTGAGGGCAGAACGAACTCTGAGAATTCTACAATGTGGCCTTCATTCCAACCACTTTCAGTAGCCTGATCTCAGTTTAAGTAGCCTCAGGTGAGACCTTTATAGTATTTAAGTGTAAATTTTACTAATGTAAAAACTTAGGCACATAAGATTTCACAATAGCTCTGAATAAGTATATTTCATTCAGTGTAGCACATATGCTGCATCCATAATATTCTGGATGACAGAAATTCCAAAGGAAAGTGTGTGCAGTTTTTAGCCCAAATACTCCAAGGTGTTCTTTTAGAATGGAGAAAACATTACAACATTGATACTTTAAGTGAAAATAAATCTGATCATCATCGCTTGTTGTTTTTACCTATAAATTTAAAATGAATCGAACAAACCTATTTTCACTTATCTGCACAAATGCAAAATGAATTAATGGTTTCTTTTAACAAGTGGAGAAATTTTTAGAAATTTAAAAGTGGTCAGTATTTGAATTGAGTGTACAAAAATCTGGCTGAGGGACAAAATGATAGTTATTTGGAGTCTTCAGTCTTTTAAGCAATCTATTGTTAATGTTTTCATGACATTGTTATGGCAAATGATTTCTGAAGTATGACCACCGACTATACCCACAGAACAAAAAGCATATATTGTATTGTTTCCGAAAGTCAAGGAGCTCAAGTTTCCTGGGATTTCAAAACTAGAAGAATGAATTTTTCTCGAAAACAAAGGCGAGCGTGCAGATCTGAATGATGGTTACATTAGAATCAAAGTTAGAAATACGAGTTCATTTGAAAACTCAGTCACTTCCAGCTCAGACATTTGTGATTAAAAAAAAAAGAAGAAGAAGACGGTTTGAATTTCCCTCCTATGCACGACAACACTGGACTGGCGTTTCAACGTCTTTTCAATCGTGCTTTGCCCTGCTGGGATCAGTCCTCTTCAGCAAGGGCCCATCTTTGCTTCAGTCCAGCTGGTGACCGACACTGTCGAGAGAGAGGGGCCAGGACATGTGTGCAGAGGACCTGAGCAGCAGCAGCAGCAGTTCCAGTGTAAGGAAGTGAGGCACCCGGAGCCAACCGCACGCTGCCTTCACCGGCTCCTTCCCGTCCTTTGCTTACCCTGGTGGGTTTAATAAAAAACCAAACGAACTACCCTAGTGAAATATAGGCAATAAAGTCAAAGTTTCGCTGGCTTTAAGTAACTACAAAGAAAAAGTCATTGCAATTAAAAAAAAAACGCAACTTTCATTAAGGAGCGCGCCGGAAATCTCAGGTATCAAAGACGCATGAACCCTGGAGCGTCCCCCGCAGCCGGACGGCGGCACTCGCCGCGCACAGACGCGCTCTCTCCCGCGAGCAGTCACACAAAAGGAGCGCTGCGGAAACGAAAAGTTTCGGGGCCTCCGGCTGGCCGCGTGGAGACCAGGGAAAACCTGGAGCCGGGGTGGGTAAAAGACGCATCCCGGGCGCCTCTCCCAAGTCGGCGCTAGGAAAGAGCTCCTCGATCGGGAGGGAGAGGGGCGGGGGGCGGGGAGGGGGGTTCGAGCTGCCGGCCGGCCCCCTGCGCCCCGCCCGGGAGGTGGGAGCGCTGGGCTTTGCCGCGCTCTCCCCGAGACACCACGCTCCGTTCCAGAA
Organism: Nesogale talazaci; assembly: GCA_004026705.1. NCBI lineage: Eukaryota > Metazoa > Chordata > Mammalia > Afrosoricida > Tenrecidae > Nesogale > Nesogale talazaci. The sequence continues at coordinate 20,872 of PVJH01007350.1, read as the reverse complement.
ATAAAATAAATGTTTTTCAAGTGCGTGTGTGTGGACAGGATGGAGAGCGCGCCACGGCGGAGCGCGCGGAAGACCGAGCGCGCAGTGAGTGGAGTTTGACTGGGGTGGGGGCCCGGAGGGGGGGGGTGCTGATGGGGGTGGTGGCGGGAATCGGGTGCGGAGCCCTGGGACCATCGGGGGAGCGGGAGCAGCGGGGGAGGGGAGGGAGGGTGCGCCAGGCGGCGCAGGTCGCTTCTGGGGCGCGTTCCACGGCGGTGTGCGCGCGCCCCTTGCAGCCGCCGCCGCCGCCGCCGCCGCCGCCGCCAGCGCTGCCGGGACAGCCCTGCGGCCGCCCGCCGGCGGAGCCCGGCCAGAGTCCGGGCCAGCCCGCGCCCGGGCGGCTGATCGGCCACCGCCACCAGCGCCCGGAGGGCTCGAGCCCGTAAGTGTCCCTTTGCGCTAAGCCCCCGGCCCCTCCGCCCCCCGCCCCCTGCCCATTCCCCCCGGGTCCCCCCCTCGGCCCCCCCGCCTGGGCGCACCGCCGCCGCAGCTGCTCAAATGGAGTGGAAAATGGCCATTGGGCGGCAATGAGTTATAGATTATCTGCTTCACGTTTTGTACTTAGCTGCCTGTAATCTTTGGAGTTTGCCTGCGCCCTTTGCTGGGAAAATCGGGAGCGAGAGATTTGTCCTTTGCCGCTGTACACGCTAATATGTTTATATGATTAGCTGAACTCGGGGGGGTGGGGAGGAGGAGGAGGAGGAGGAGGAGGAGGCGGCGGCAGCGGCTGGAGGCTGGAGGTGACTCCAGTTCAGACCTCGCCGGGAGTCTGTGTCAGGACTTCACACTCCCCGGTCTCTCCGCCGCTCTCCCTCTCCTCCTCTCAATCGCTCTCACTCTCTCTCCGCTCGCACACACGCAGAGGTGCAGGAGAGAAATCGGGAGCTTACCGGAGAATTCCTTGGGATTGTTGGGGGGCGGGGGGCAGCTCCTCTCCGCCGCTGTGCGTACCCAGCCTCGTCCTTGCACCTCCCGGCTTCCCCGCGCCCGAGTCCTCGCCTCCAGCCTTTTCCCGGGCAGCGGCCGCTGCTCAGCCTCGGCCCGGAGACCGGAGATGCGCGGAGGGGCCACCGCGGTCTCCTGCCCCAGGCCGCGGGGTCGCCGCGAGGGATGACTCTCCGGACGGCCGGCTGAGGGGCTTCGCCCGACAGACAGAGTTGGCCCCGCACGGCCGGCGTCTGCTCGCCCCTCCCGCGGCCACCGCTCCGAGGGGACTCCCAAGTCTGCGCACCTCTGAAGGGTTGGGGGCCATCGCCACCCCTTTTGCTCTTCATAGCTGAAAAAAAGATTTTTTTTTTTAAGAGAGCGTGCCGTCTGTGGGGGCGCGCGGGTTTGTTAAACAAACAAACAACAACAACCCCTCTTGCGGAGCGGCGTGTGGGAAACTGCGGGAAAATGTTGACTTAACCCCCGGAGCCGCCCGGCGCTGGCTGCTTGGCTGGAGGAGACGGCGGCGGCCGAGCGGGAGGACGCGCCGAGCAGCGGCGCCGTGTCCGGCCGGCGAGCCGCGCCGCTGCCTCCTGCGCGGACTCGGCGGCCGGCGCCGCGGACGGGCTGTGCGCGCCGCCACCCGCTGCCGGCCGGCCGGGGCCCTCTCCGGGCGGACTGTCGCTGCGCCCCGCGCCTTTCTTGGCACGGGCCCCACGGCCCCCCCCGGGCGCGCTCGGCGATCGAGGTAAGAGCCGCCGCGGGAGCGAACAATGTGCCTCTGTGCCGGGCCGCGGAGACCTGTTTGCTCGGCGCCTCCTGCCCGGGGCTGGCTGCGGGAGGTGGAGGGAGCGGCGGGGGTGTTCGGGGCCCGGCGGTTTGTGGATGCTCGTCCGGAACGAGGGTTCGAACCCGGGGTTGCTTGGCTCCCCCCCTCGTCCCCCCCTTTCCCCCAAAAGGAGAGGAGAACTCCAGAGCCCAAGGCAGGGCAGCCTGCCCGCGTCTCCGCTTCCCGGGGAGCCCTATTGGAACTCTCTCCCAGCATCAGCCTGCCGGCTGGGGCGGTGTGTGTGTTGGGGCGGGGACAGGTGGGGGGGGGGGCGGCCGAAGGGGGCTTGCGCATTTTTTGCTCTCTTACAAGCTTGGGCTCCAAAGATGCCCCTCGCCCTTTCCGCCGTCAGGCAGGGGGAGCCGGAGTGTAAGGCGGGCCCCGGGCGGGGGGCGGGGGTTGGGGCGCAGGGACGGCGTCCACGCGGGGAGCGTGCCTCTGCCGCCCCCACGCCCGCGGGCCGGTCCCGACCAGTCAGTCAGTCCGGGGGGCCGGGAGTGCGAGAGCCGGCCGCCAGCGGGCTCGGGGGGCCGTGAGCCCTCGGGGCGGCGTGGGGGGGCGAGGCGGCGGGCGGTGGGCTCTGTCGCCGGCTGGTGCCGTGGAGCGTCGAGGAGGACGGCAGAGTGCAGCCAGATGTGGCCGCGCGGGCTCTCGGGTGAGCGCGGCTCGGGGTGGCTGGCTGCCGGGGTCGGGGCGGCCCCGCGGGGCCGAGCGGGGACCGGGCTGGCGGCGCGGAGGGTGGGAGCCTCCCGGGTCCGCAGTGAGAGGGCAGCAGCGGGCCGTGGAGTTCCGGGCGAGGCGCCGGCTTGGCTTCGGGACGGGGCCCTCCGGGAACCTGGTCGGGAAGACGGGGTGCCAAGTGGGGAGCGGCGTGGGAGGAGCGTGAGGACAGGGGAGACCCCCCGGCTCCGGAGCGGGGCTCTTGATTGGTCGGGAGACCCCGAGGCGGAGGCGCGCGGACCAGGGAGCCGACCCAAGCGTCCCAGCTGTGGGGAGGAGGCACTTTTGCCCGAGTCTGCGCTGGGGACCTGTAAAGTTTGTTCGTCGCGCTGAGCCGCGGGAGTTTGGGTTAGGGGAAGTCGCAGGAAGTTTTAACTTAGCCCCGGCGTGTCTCTGAAGCGAGGCGAAGGAACGTAGGTCTTGCATTCATGCCCTCTCTCTTCAGCCGGTGGGCAGAGAACCTAGTGGAAGGGACCAGGGCTGCGGCGCCGGTGGTGGAGCGATCTCCCAGGGACCCCTCCCATCTGCGGTCTCTCTCCTCGTTCTTGACCCCTCACTCCGTTCTTCCTGACGTAACCCGTGCTGCCTCGAAGTCAGACCGAGGAATTGTGTTCCTCCTGTTTCTTGAAAGGTGTCAGGCTGCTTAGCAGCCTCTCCAAGCGGCCTGGGAACGTCTGAGTGGCAGCCACCAACCATATGGTTCCCGTTACAAAGGCCAGGTTCGAAGGCACTCCTCCCCCCTCCCCGTCCCCGGTTCTGGTTCTGATTCTCTCGCGCATTCTTTGCAGGGTGTGCCATTCGCTCTTCCCCCTTGCAGACGCGCGTCGATTTCACGGAGGGAGTGGGTCCCTTCACTTCGTTCTCGGTCAACGTTTGTGTCTGGAACGGACCCCACCGAGTTTGCTCTTTGATCGACTGGAGTTGCACAACGATGAAAGTCACATCCGTTTGGTAAATAATTACCTGTTGGGATCTCGCTTGGTAAATCAAATTTGATCCCGAGCAAAACCTTCGAAGAGGAGAAGTAGTAAAGTTAATGTGGGTCCAAATAGAGTCGTTTAGGGGCCATTTGCAGGCTGAATTTCAAGTTGCAATGGGACACTTTTGACTTAGGTAAAGGCGCCTGTGTATGTTAAATATACCATTCTTAAGATAGATAGGGGGCAAAGATCGCTTCATAGGAAAGTACTTTCTGTTCTACAGTCTGCTCAGGTGTGTCTTGGGACTTTGTGTTGTTGCCCCCACCCCCTCACCCCCATAAATTTATGCAAGATGGAAAGAATACTACAGAACAAATGTTCTGTTGTTTAGTTTCTACTGACATTCCGATTCTCCCCCTTTGTTGCCTGCCTCTAAAAGAGGTGCCATTTCACATCATTCTGCACAAATTGTTTGAATTAATGCAAGTGTGAATTCTTACCGTTTGAAGGGGACTATTAGCATATCAAAGGTTTCTTAGCTTCAGCTCAATTGAGAAAACTTCAGCCTGTCTTCCATTTGCTTCCAAGCGGAGGCCCAAAGGGCAATGAGAATTGTAAAGGGTGAAAATAGGGTGGTTGATTCAGGTTGTGTTTCTGAACTTTTACTGTTTCATAATTATATGAGCATAAAACATTGTCTCTTACTCTGGAGCTCTTGCAAATGGCAAGACGCTTATTTTCTTTTGATGAGTCGTTTGTTCCTAGAAAAAGGGTGGCCTTTTTATGATAGTCAAGCTTATTTGGTGGGTGTGGGTGGGGGGTGGCCCTTCAGTAGAAGAGCCACAATTGGAAAACCTTTCCTCCTAACTTCATACTTCTCTAGGGTTTGCTCCTTGCTATATTTGTAAAAGGGGAAAGTCCTTTTGTCTGTAAAACAATAGGAAACTCGTGATTAAAGTCCATTCATTTTTACACCTATAAAGACAATTACTATAAAAAAAGTCAGTGAAGGATTTGAAAAAAACTCAATAGCTTTATTGTAAACTTTTGTTACAAGTGTAAGTGTGAAAAAGATTTCTAAGTGTTACAGGCCCAGGTTTTTGTGAATTCAATTTAGACATAATTCTCTAAGTATTGCTTTGTCTTAAAATGTAGACTTCAAGTACAGCAAACTCATTATTCAGTGTAAAGTTGGCTTGTAATTTCTTACAATGTTTTCTTATAAAAGGATATAATTGCTTTTGTTCTTTCTTAAACATTTACAAAGACATGTTTCAGGTTCTTACCACAGATGAAACAAGTCTGGACAAGTACTTGGGTCATTTTGGTCAATTTATGGAGGGTAGAAGATCAATGGGTTAGAACTTTCATCTTCAACATCAGGAGTAATAGTTTGTCTTTTTAATATTTTATAGAACCTAGTTTAAGATAAAGGTGAATTTCAAGGGAAATTTTGAGTATTTGTGTTTTTCTAATTGTTTTGCCTTGGATAGCAGATTGATTGAGAATATAAATCAATATCTTTTTATTACAGTAGGAATTTATTTCAAATGTTTAAAATAGCATATCATTGGTGAAAATGAACTCTGGAATAACAATTTGAGAGGAAGAGAATATTATTAATCATTGGACTTTTCTAGTCTTCAGTTTAATAAAGTGTTAATATATTAAATTTTTTTTTTTTTAGCTTAAAGGAGCTTTTTGGAGGTTTCTTTTTTTTTTTAAGTGCCATTTGAAAGGTCTTATCATTACCTAGGAATGATTTATAACAGTTTATTTGATTCCCTCAGTTGTATAAGAACTAGTTTTATGGTAAAGAAAAAAAAGCCCACATTGATGTAATTGCGATTATTGCTCTTAAGTTGCTGTTAACTAGTCTGCTTTGAATGCAGAGTGCTATAAAGAAAACACATTATCCTTTAGAGCTATTAGTGATAATCTAAAAATTGTCTTGAAAACATTGCTCTTCATTTTATATGATGGTGATCCTGTATTCAGCAAATCTCTAAAGGTGTAAAATGCAATGAAATAAGATTTTTCAACAGTTAGATGACAAAATTGGACTACTTAGAGAAAAATTAATGTGTTGTAGAAGCACTTCAGCTGCCATTTTCAATCACTGGGTTACTGTGTGTTGGCAACAGAATACAAATTTAGAAATGCAGATAGCCCTGGGAACAGGTAGTTGGGGAAATCAGAATATTGAATCATGTGGGGGTAGAACAAACCAATTACTAAGGGGTTTTGACTCAAGAATTTCTAATTCAAAGTTTTTCCAGGCTTTTGACACTGCTTTATTAGTTGACATGCATCAAAGCAGACAACAAAACCACCAAATGTTAGAAAAACTAATATAAATATAAGATCTCACATTCTGTACTACAAGTCCTAATTTAAGACAAGCAGTTAAGAGTTTTTATTGCTGCAGTTTTCACAATTGACAGCAATGTTAACACCAAGATTCTGGGTGTATCCCGTCTTAAAAACGAACAAGAGGAGAGCTTTAAAATTAAAGTTTTCTTCTTGCTGGATACTTAATCATTATAGAGGTTTCTGTGTTTCATAAAAAAAAAATAAATTAGTATTTTAATGTCCACAATAATCTAAGAATATGTGAACTAAGTTGAGATGTCGGGGAGGTCAGGAGGTACATGAAAACCTGCACTCCAGAGTAGTAAAATTTTATTGCACCATTTTTTATCAAAATATTTTTGTAGTTTAACTTTTGTTAGTAAATACTCAAATAACACTGAGCTACATGACAGGTGTAGCATGGAATAAAGAGCATGTTCCAATGCATTGCAGGGTGTGGGCTAAACACACTTTTAACTACCTGAGCAATATCTTTAATTTGAACGGATTCTTAACTCTTGCTCAGAGATTGCTGCTTAAACAGATGGCATGTACCTAGTTTTAGAAAGGATATTATATTTGGGGAAACGCAAGAATTTAGTAGCATGAGATTTTTAATATTAAAAATTTCTTCAGTGACTCCAGCACTATTTTTGTCCATCGTTGTTTCACTCTACCTGATTTTCAGTCTTGAAGGGCGTGGGAAGTGTATTTGACATGCTTGCTTTTCTTCAGTGAAAGAGTCTCGAAAAATTTAAGATTATCTTCAATCTGATGAGTAGTAGCAATAAAATATATATTTGGAAAAGGTGTATGAAATTATTTTTAAAAACACATAGCTAAAATCTTCACAAATTAATGATTTTTATAAGGTGTTGAGCCATAGCAGCATTCGCCGCTGGATCCGAAAAATGCTTGCAAGTCCTGTTCAGGCTTTGGTCATCTTAGTACTTGTGGTAATTTGGTTAAATATTAGTTCAAGTTACTTAAATAGATAACTGTTTTCTAACTATCTTTAAAAAGATTAAAGCTTTTCTGTTTAAAAGTTGATTGCAATCATAGGGTAAAGTCTCTTACATAACACTAATTACCTATAGCCCCACCCAAATATTCATCTCTTCAAACAATTCTTAAAGATTGAAAGGTTGAAAAGTATTTAATCACTGAGATTGCTATAATTAGACTTGATGTTATCAGAAAAATGTATTGAATCTGTTCCCTAAAATTCTTTTGGCTAACTCAGGGTGCTTCCAGAGATCAGTTAAATAGTGATTTCTTTTTTTAATGCTTATAAAACACAAAGCAATGCCTGTTTAATATTGGGAGATACAGGTAATTATCGGGAAAAACGGTTTAGAATCCTAAAACATGACAATTTTCTAGACTGAGATCTTGACAACTAGATGTTGTTTCGACATGAAAATGGTAGCTTGAGTTTAGTATAATAGGTTTCATAAATATGTGTATTGAACTATGAAAATTCTTTAATATATTAGAATAAGTAGATAACCGTTTTTTTAGGTGAGCCTCATTGCATCATGAGAATTAAGTCCTAATTACCAAAAAGACTCATATGTATTTTTAATCTGATGGACTACATGTAGGCACTGATTTGCGAATGCTTTGTAGTGTTTCTTATCCAATGACTTTTCAAGAATCTCAATTCTTCCATACTTGTCAAATAAATACTCTCCCAAAAAGAGGTAAACAGAATGAAGGAACCAAGCTTGTAACACAAGTGCAGTTTGTAGCAAAGGGCTATTTTGCTTGCTTAGGAAGTACAGAGCAAGTTTAAATACAATTTGTTTAATTACAACAAAATGCAGTTTTATGAAGTAATATAGTTTGTCTTCATAGAGGATTTTTCACATTGTGTGGTGGTAAGTAAAATCCCATCACAGTTGTATAAATTTGCTCAATTACCAGAACGGCTAAAAGAAAAAAAATCAATTTATGTTGAAAAGCAACAGAAATTACATTACCTTGGTTAGTAAGAGCTTGCCAGCAATGTCTAAATTGCTTAATACTATCAAAACTTAGCGTGTTTCACAGTGTAAGAATATTGGCGCCCGTTTAAATATGCTTGTGTCTTGTTTATTTGGTGACATTGGTTACATGGACATTTCCTTTCAGCTTTCCATCTTTGATTTTTATGGGAGCTATTGCATTTAAGTTGAACATCCAAGAAATCTCTTCATTCAGATTTGTTTTGGATAGTTGCCTTTCTCGATGTATAGAATTTGCAGTCGGTTGAGAGTTTACCTCAGTGCAGTGAAACATCCAACACCATTTTGTGAATCGGAAGAATCTAGTCTATTAGGAAGAATAACTAGACTATCAGCAACAGAAAAACATTTTTGAAAAGTTTTTACTGCTGACTCTAGAATTACACCAAATTACAGATCTTATATTCTTAAAGTGGAAAGTGGTGTGGGAGTCAGGGTAGCACAGTGCTCAGCACCTGTTTTACTGCCACCTTGATTCATTCTGGCACCCAGATTTACCCAATTGCCAGAACAGGCACAACCACTGCTTTAAGCTAGCCGGCTGTTTGTAGGTCATGAAGTCAACTCCCTGGAATTTCTGGGGAAACCAGTTGAAAAGGGAGGACAAATGTCACTCTAAATAGAGATGTTTAAATCAGATTTCAGCCTGAGGGTAAAATTTAGGTCTGTTTTAGCCCGGATGTGATGTCTCCCTCTACAGAGCACCAGCATTAATCACGACCTGACAAGAAAACGTATGCTGAGCAAAACGGGCCCCTGTTGGTCTTGTCATTGATTTTTCCAATCTGTGAGAAGTACATTAGGAACATTTAAATTCACACTCAGGGATTGCACTCATCTTAGACTCTGAATTTTGGTGTCAAAATTAGTTGCCTTAGAAGAAGCCTATTTAGCACCAAAAAAACTTTTTGGAGGGCAGTTTTTAGGATAGATTCAATACTTCCATAGACATACAAATGTAATATTTAAAAGGCACAACAGAAATACACGGCCAATACATCTGTATGAAGATGCATTAAGTGATGTTGACATGTTTTTATTTTTTAAGATTTATTTGGTAATTGCAAGGGGGAAAATAGAAGCTAAAAAGGGGTTATTCTTGTCCATGGAATACGGGAGAAGTTGAAAAAATTGTTAGTTTTTGACTTAGCATCAATTCAAGCACATATTATTACCTTAAAACAAAGCAACCCTGTATCTTTTTCTGTCTGATTAACAGAACCTTTAGCCATTATAATAGGGGATAGGAATGTGCTCCCACATTCCCAATCGAGAAATACATAAATGAGTTAGTTTTACTCTTTCAACTCTAGGATGATAGTTTTTAAGCCCTTTCTTGACTAAATGTATACACACAGTCCCACAATTCACAGAGCAGTTTAGGCTCTGTGAATCTGTGTATTGATACTTGTTGCCAGTATTGACAAAAAAATGAGCAAAGGTGTAAGTTTGGGATGTAAGTATTGTTATTAAAATAACTTTTATAATGACTTTGAAAATGACATGACATTTAATCTTTATTTTGCTCTCAAAGGCATTTCATATCTTTGGAACATGGAAATGCTTGTAACAGCCAACCTTTTTTAACTGGAGTTACACAGCAAACTGATTATTACTGCTCTGGAGTTAGATGACAGAAAAACCTAACACACCTTCCCTGCCACCCTACTCCTCCCTCTCCCCCCAATCCAAACCAAATCCACTGCCTTGGAGTTAATTCCTGCTCTGGTGAGGTGACCTTATTAGGACATAGAACTGCCCCATCAGGTTTAGGAGGTTATAAATCTCCAAGGTAACTAGCTGCCTGTCTGGCCTCCTTCTGCAGAAGTGGCTGGCTGGTGGACTCCTGTTGCCAACTTTTTGGTTTAGTTTTAGTGCTTTAACCACAGGGCCACCAGCATGCCTTAACCTCGCTCACTCACTGTGAAAAATGATTCTAGGCTGCTGAGGTTATTGTGAATGAGCTGCTTTTTTTTTTTTTTTTAAGATTGATGCGTTCTCTTGTAGGAAATAGTAATTCTTGTAGAAAGAAAAATGCGAATTCCATTTTATTTGCAAAACAAAGTCATTCCAAAATTTGCAAATACTATGCCAGGAATTTTCCACCATTGAATTTTTATATGATACTAGATAAGATCATTCATTGATATAATTTTTGTTTTATAGAGTGTTTATTGCCCTAATCATTTCTCAGCTAAAATTTATATAAGAAAAAGCACCTTGCTGAAAAGGATTTCCTTTATCCTTTATTTTGATGGGGAAGTATTTCTATGTGGAATTATTGTTTCTTTAATTCTCAGAGAATCTTCACTGGTGTATTCATATGGAAATTTTATTTCTGGGCATTAAAAGGCAAACATTTTATAATGTATGTTATAGTGGCTATTGATGTGAAATTACAGGACACCTTTCATTTTTTTGAATCATTTTATTGGGGGCTTGTACAACTCTTCACAATCCATACATACAGCCATCCAGGACACATTTCTTTTGTAGCATTTTCTTAGCTCATCTTTCTGTACCTCATCTTGTAGTACATACGGTGTGATAAGCACTTTAAAAAATTCTGGTTTTCTTATGGCTGTGTCCAGGAGAGTTGGGAAAATGTTGATTATTGGTAATGTTACGTACTTAAACATTTATTTCTGTCATTATGCATATGTAGATTTTTATAGTTGAATGGGAATTTAACATTGGTAAAATTGATGTTCTGAAGGTATTAAATCCTTTTTTAGTTTTTAAAAAATGATCAGAACACTAAAAGTTATAAGAAAATTGTCATCTTATATTTTTTACTTTTATTAAGGACATCGAATTGTTTTTGTCATAAGTATGACCGTATTGTATGTGCTTCCTCTTGATGTTTTAATAGATGAGTAACAGCTGATTAAAACCTCCTCTGCTTTTTCTGCTGCAAGTGTTATGATCGAAACCAGATTTCAGATTACTAATTTTAAACTAGGTGTACAACTTGAATGTTTAATAATGTATGTGAAATGTTTTTCTCTTAAGGTGGAAAATTCACTTAAAGCGTGTATATTCATTGTTTTCCCCTTGCTACTGTGTTTCCTTTGTTACACGGAAGAAAAAGAAATATAATTGATAATTCTGTTTCTCCATGGTTTAGCATGAAATTAAAAAATTATTATTTGGGAATTAATATGTAATATTATTCCGTAGTTCAGTCACATCAAGGAGAATTGTACACTTGCTACCACCAACAGTTTCCAAACATGCTTTTCTTCCAGGACCCCTAACATTGTTCTCCTTTTACTCTCCCAGCAAGAGATGCTTTAGTATATCTTTTATCATTGTTTAGTAAGCATCTTAGACTTTATTTTTTTTGGGGGGTGGTGGTGGTGGTGCATCACTGCCCTCAGTTGGTGGGAGTAGGAGGCCCAGCCTTTCTCCGTGGAGCTGGAATCGAACCTCCATCCCAGTGGGCCGCAGTCCTGCGCACAAGCACTACGCCACCAGGGCTCAGTCCAAGCATCTTAGACTTTAAAAAGTAACTTTTTGTAAGCTTGTCAGTTCATCTTTGGTAGGTAGTTACATTTGAATTTGCCTCACATTTCCTTCCAGTCACTGTTTAAATGTTGTAAAGTGTGGTGTGTGTAAGTTGGTCGGGGAGACATATTCCCAACATTTTTCATACCTCCCTAACACTTTGAAGCTGTTACTCACTTTGTTTATTTTCTAATCCCTTGGCAGAGATGGACTATATCTCTGTGTATACATCTGAAAAGGAAAATGGAAAAAGACAACATTGTGTATGCAGAAATGTAAAACAAATTACTATAAAAAAAACCACAGAAAGATAAAAGAGCATGTTGCAATCCCAAGCAGTAGTCAATTACTAGAAATAGGTGTCTTTTCACAAGTAAATAATCTCCAGATTTAAGCCTTATAATTTATTAGGATGAGAACAGAATGTAGGTGTTGTTACATTCCTATACAATTAATCGTTTATCTTTCACTGTAAATAGATCCTAAGATGGTATCTTTGTTTGTTTTGTTTTCAGAAGATGAATCAGATAGATGGGTTGGGCAGCCTTCTTTTGGGTGGTCCTTCATTTCAGACCGATGCTCTACAAGCAAGGCAATGTTTTCTTTTCCTTGAAATAAATTTTGCTTGAGGAGCTCTTAGGTGACTGTGCAAAAGTTTGTGTATCTTGACAAGTTCAAACTACATTCTTAAACAGGACAGAGGAAAAGAATAATTGTGCTGAAGAACACATTTTAAGGAGTTGTTATTTAAATCAGATAATTAGTGAAGAGTGAACAAGACTGGATAATACTCTTGCTTGAAAATGTTGACCAAATTGCCAATACTTTTACACAGGCAGCTAACTGACTGTAATTTTCAAATATTTTTGCTAACTCTTGTTATTACCTGTAGAGGGAGCTTGTATGTGAGATAAAATCAAGACACTATAAATCAATAATTTCCTTTTTGATAATTATATCTTTTTAACATTTTTAATTTTTATTTCAGAAAAATGTTCCAAGGGAAGTAAGACAGTTTAGCAAATCGTCAAATTGTAATATTTAAGAGGCTAACTGCTAATTTTTGCAATTTCCAGGATTCACAGATTACAAGTTTGCCCTCTTATGAAGAAAATAACTTGAAAGATGACAATAGGAATCAGATCTTTTTTGAGATTTACAAATTCGAGAGAGTGATATAGCACAACTGTAGCTTAGTAATCATTAGAGAGAGAACTTAGCTTTTAGAAAATTTCTCCATATTATAGTAAATATCATTAAGCATTAATTAGTAAAGTACTTTTTTCAATGTTTGACATATCAATTTAGATGCGTTCCAGCTGTTTTTTCTTAAAAGCAAAACTGATCTTGGTTCTTGGCCTTTATTTGCAATAATGTGTAACTCAGATTAGTGACACTTAAACTCGGAATCTGACTGATATTGAATGATTTAAAAAACTGCTGATAAACTTGTAACAGAGTGAATACTGACAAAATAGACAGTACTTGAGTAGATTTTATGGAATCTCCATCCGAATTTTTAACAAGTCCCCTTGAGGTACAAGTATCTTGCAGCATTGAAATCTTTTTAGTGAGCAAAATATTTCACAATGCCAATAAAGCAATTGTGCAACAAAATTTCGTTATAAGACATTATATTAGGTAATACCTTAAAAAATTTTGGTGCTGTCTTTTTGCCTTTTGTTTGACGTATAAAGAGATTATATATTATGTACTCTTGAATATGGACATAAATGTTCTGTTTTTTTTCCCTCTTAGTCTACCAAGAAATGGTAAAGCAAATGTTTTGCATTTTAAAGGTTTGTTTATTAATGACATTCATTGTTTAGGATTGATTACTTTATTGGTTGATCTTTAATAATGCAAAAAAAATCAGCTTGTAATTTTCACACAGACCAGCGGAAGCTGTTGTCCAATAAAGAGATTCAGGGTACTGGCATGGGCTATTGTATCAGTATTACCCTCTCAGCATGGTCCTGTATTATCTTAAGAAGTCTGCTACATTTATGCAGAGCATTTTCATAAAAGGGTAAGAATATTAGCAACAGTAATTGCACTTCAATAGGATTACAATGGCGTGTTTTGCAAACGTATACAAATGCTCCTTTTGTAGAGGATTTTCATTGCTTAATTTACTTTATTATTCTAAATATTATTGTAAAAGAAGATTTCCTGTCATCACTGACACTAAATATGCTAGGGAATGGAAAGCCAAATCTGATAATGCAGCTCATTATCCCTTTTTCCCTTATAAAACCACACACCTACCGTGCAGGGAGGTAAGGGTTACTAGAGAAATTCATTCTAGGAAAATTGTTACGTGAAGCACAAGAACTGTCACAGAGTGCATAACTTCTCTGAGGTTACTGGAAAGGCACAGCTAACAGCTAGGGTAAGTTCTACTGCATTGTGTTAAATTTGAAGGTAGACTTTTGAGTGCTTTTTAAAACCTTGAAATTTGAATCAAATGCAAAGAACTTATTGAGAAGTTAGTTAAATAATTCTTGTACAAGTAATATTATTTTGTTATATTTGGGATATTATGATATAGTAGTTAATTGATAACTGTTGCAGTTAAGTTAACCCTGCCATTGAAAAACTCTCAGGTTCCTATTAAATATTCTTAAATTAATGATTATGAATTATAAGGCATCCTCTGCCCATTTCAGTATATGTAATTTAATCATAAATATCCAGGTGTGATTTACTCCTGCTTCTACTTGCTTCTGTTTTTTAAGTGAAATATCAGCATGATGGTTTATATCATCTCTTCCAAGTAAGATGAATGTGCCAATGTAAATTTCAAATCTCTTAAATGTGAATGTTAGGAAATTGGAAGTTTCATTAAAAATAATCCTATATGTTTTATGTTAGTCTTTGAATGAAAAGCCAAATCTCTTAATGTGTTAGAGATTTTACATGTAAAATGTTTAATAAATTCTCAATAGTATATCTCCAAAATTGTATGTATGTCTATTGGAAGACATTAAGAGAGGAAATAAAGAGTTCACATGTATTAACTCTGTTGAAAAATTTTGAAGATGTACTTGTTTAATTTGTTATCAAGGATTTAAAATATTTAATTTGAAGTACAAAATAGACACTAGTTTCTTTTTGCTTTTATTATGTTTCAAAATGATAGCCTTCTTTAATTGATAATTTCCTAAAATTGAAATTTGATATAGCTTTAAAAAAGGGTACTCTTTGTACAATTTATATAGCAAGACTTAGAGCATTTATATGATATTGCTACCTCAAGTTTCTTTGACAGTGAAAATAATGCTGTTTTAGAGTATTAACATTTCAATAAACATAAAAAGTCACAAAATTTTCTTTACTAACTTAAATCTGATTGTATTTGTATTGTCTCTACCTAAAAGTAAGCATCAAAGAAAATATCGGAAACTAAGAACGGAAATACTATTTAGTCTTCCTATTGTAATATGTGCTTGGTTAATAATACTGCCTTTTTAGCATTCATATGCTAAAAAGAGAAAATCCTTCCAGTAAGATTACTTAATCAGTGATAAATGATCTAAATGGTCATTTGTATTTTAAAAATTTGTTTATAACCACTATATCAAATTATTGTTTCATAAGGCATAATAATGAGCAAATACATATCAAGCCAGAAAGCAAGACATTGTTTTTCATGCCTATTAAAGTAAACATACAAAGCTAGCCCGGGTTGAAGCAGTTGGTTAGCCTGGATTTCACCACTTGTCAGAGAGCATCTTTTAGTAGTAGTTATTGGCGAACAGTAGCTATTGGCTAAAGCAAAAATAAATATCCAGACCTTTGAATTTATTTGAATGATACTTTCTGAAAGTCTTTGTTTTAGCTCTTTGCTGACCAGGACGGCACCTGCAGCACCTGATGCCATCTAAAAGTTCTTTTCTATCGTTGTAATCTTTATAATCATTTAGAGGCTATTGGTGTTTATAATATATTTTGTAGAATTATACTGACATGGATTTATAAATGAAAAATGCTTTAGCTTGATGGTGAAGTATAGCGTTGATAGAATACCAGTTTTAATAGGTCAATTTTCTCCACTTCCTTTGTATCTTAGTATTTGTTTTCTTGTATTGTGTTACTAATATGTTAAAAATAAACACCTTCATTTCAGGGTAGAAATCTGTAATTGGTTCTATTAAATTAGAAGAGATTCTTTTGAAAATAATGATTATTCAGTTAATAACATTTGATTTTAAAAGTCCAAGAACAGCTTAAGTAGCTTAGAATCACAATTTCAAGAGTTGCATTTTTCAAAAGCATTTACGATTGATATTAGTTTAAAAGCACTTCAAAAAATGAGATATTACGCATTAGAGCTCTTTAGAACAATACAAAATTGAATTGCTTGTTGTATAACCACCGCTTAAGTATTTTAAATATATTAAGTCTTGCAGATTATATATACTAATAGCCTCATCTTCTATACTGCCTGTTAACTCTGTGAAAATTGATGGGAGTATATCAAGAAAGTTGCAGTGAAATCACCAGGATGTTAACTTTTAACTGAAAGGGATCTGAAATTATGCCTTGAATTGTTTGTTTATTTATTAAATTGATTTTAATCATCACAAGCTCATATATTCATAAAGATGTGATGATCAGATTGTTTGCATTAAGAACATCTTTTCAATGTTTTATAAATTGTTTCAGTATTTTAAATATTTTCTCAATAATTTGATGCTATTTGTATCTGAATTGCTGACCGAGGGCCTTTCTCTTAAAAAATTAAGTTGTATATTTTTTCATTTGGCTACCCAAATTAAGTGACTTTGACTTTCTGAAAAGAACATAGATTCAAGTGACTGTATTTACTGTTTAGGATTAGAATCTAATGTGGTGGTTTTTCATGTAACTCAGTATATATTAAAGCCTTCATAATGAACAGATAATAGGATTTTTATCAATATTTCGTATGTTTGGTTTGAATGAATATGACTACTTTTTTTTGCCTGCTAACTGCTGAATGAGTGATCTTTATATAATTACCTATTCTTATTCAGCTTTCAAAATGAGAACTTTATGTACTTTTTTCAAAGAAATTATAAACTCTGTTGAAACACATCCTAAATAATAAACCTGAAGGATGAATATATATTGCTTTCCTAAAATTAGCTTGTTTTAAGTATAGAATAATCTTTAAAGGTGGATGAGGGGGTAGAAGAACGAGGTGTTTATAAACAGGATCTACAGGGACAACTACATCTTACAATGGGCAACTTTGTTTGTGGAGAGGATATAAGTTTGTGGATACATTTTAGCATTATATTGGTCTCATTTCTGATTGACTATAAGAATGATATCCTAAAGTTAAAAATTTTTATTACATTATGTGTAAAACTATACGGGCTTTTCTTAACTTATTTTTATTATAATGTAAGACCCAAATAAACTTTTGTAGTAATTTACCTTTTATGAACACTGCATTATATGAAGCCCTGTAACATGTCAATAATTAAAATAGACCAAAAGTCAGACTGCATTTAAGGGAAAACTCCTTGAAACAGTTTATGATTTGAGCTGAATAGGTAAAATTTCCATTCACACTCATTATCAAGGTTAACTTTTGGGCAGTATATCACAGCTATTCCACTGTGATTTTTCAAAGCTCTGCTTTAAGAATATTACATCCTTATCAATCTGATTGGTTTTAAGATTGAATATTTAAGGTTTAATATTTTTCATCACTTAAGTAAAAACTGATGCTATTAAGTGTTTTTATTCAGGTAAATTTTATTTTAATCCTCATATGGTGAGAAGGAAAGATCTTATTTAAAACTTTAATGCAAATTTAAAGGGTCCTATGCCTGGTAGTGAGAATTTTCTACATGGGTTTTATTGATTCGGTGTGCACAGCAGATAATGAATTGAACAGTCTGAAATAATTGAATATTTACTATATTTGTGTTACCACCTAAAAATTTTAATTCTGATAGTCATTCAGTTATTCTTAATGTTGATAGGCAGAATTTTCTTTCATAATATAGTTCAAATAACTAAAGTTGCAGTTTTTGTTAGCTGAAGGGTGGACATTTTCAATCTTTTGGGATTCTATTTGGGGCTTCTTAAACCAGTTTTTTTAAGAGTTTGATCCTCAAGGCAATTAGCCACAGCATATATAGTTTACAGCTAACATGTTAAATGTAACTTCAAAGGAGTGAGTTTTGATTTTTGGCAGCTGTGTCATCCTCATTTGTTGTACAAATTTTAGTAGATTTTGCAAGGCTATCCCATACTGCCAAACAAGAATGACCACTTTTTCTGTTATTCCCAACCTCTCATATCAAGTTTTGATAAATTATGTTAAAATACACTGTGGTAGGAAACTACAGCTGTATAAAACAATCTTTTTGAGACTCCAATTGAAAAAACTCAAAACCAAAATTTTTTTCAAAAGTTTGATGTTTTCTTTAATGAATAATTTCTCTTAAAAGTAAAAATACAGGGAAAAGTAAAGTACACTTTGAGAAAGCGTTCTGGACAATTTTTGTAAAAGTCAGACATGATTTTAGATTTTCTTTAACAATTTACAGTGCTCATGAGTGCTTTACATTTTATACTTAAGATGCTACGTTTTCTTTATGACTGTGCCAGAGTTTACTGTGGAAACACACATTTAAAGATAGGATTCAACTTCTAGTCTCCATTGCCAAATTTACCAGAATAGCATACATTTGCTTGTATTAGCCATTGAAGCCATGCCATGTTTTAAATGACTGTGTTTTTTCCTTTCCAAGAACATTTTTACCTGTAAACACATTTTGTATATTTTACTGTTAGCTTTCAATCTTTAATTCTGCTTATTTTACATCAGTAGTCATTTACGTGCCTTCCACATCAAATGTACAGTGTAAAGAACGTGGTTGTTGCTGTGGTTGTGTTGATTCTGATCCATACCCACCACATGTACAATACAGTGAAAGACTGCCTGGTCCAGTGCCATCCTCACAATCACTGTTATGTTTAAAAATACTGATGCAGCCATCGTGTCAGTTCATCTCCTTATTGGGCTTCCTCTTTTATGCTGACCTTCCACTTTACCAAGCATGATGTCATTTCCTGGGGACCTATCTCTCCTGAGAGAGAGGGAAAAAAAGGTACCTTTAGGTATTTATAATCTCAGTGAGAGAAATAAGGCATTTGCACAAGTAATTCTACAAACTGAACAACACCCAGTTGTAGTTGAGTATTCTCCAGCATTAGAGTAAAACTGCTTTCTGTGGCTGGTCCAGTTGGTTGTTGGGGGGTTTGGAGGGGGTGTAGTTTGCCAGACCTTTCTTCCTAGGTGTCTCTGGGTGAATTCAGACATCAACCTTTCATTTAGCGGTGCAGCACTTTGCCCCACAGAGTGATGTGAAAATGAAGCATAAAGAAAAAGGCCATGGAGATAGAAAGCAGGTATGAATTCCAAATGAGTAGCATGGAAAAAGAGACTGCCTTTTAATAGACCCAGAGTCAGAGATGGTTTTTGAGAGAAAGCGGACTTTTCTCAGGACATGAAGGTTGGGGTACGGCAAGGGAATACAGTACCTCTAGGAGAACGTGTGTGGATGAGTTTGAACTGCTCAGAAAGTGGAGGAGTGAAACATTGATGCTTGGAGCCCTGTTTCTAAAGGGACCTGCCTTGGGAAGGTGATGTTTTTTTCTTTCTTGTGTAGGCCGTAAAATGTGGCTAATACTTTGGAGAAAGTGTTAGGCTTAGTAGGCACTGCAACCAATAAACACATTTAGAGTGGGGAAATACTGAAAAGACTAGACTGTGTAAATGAGAGTTCAGGAAAGAGGCAGTGCAGTTAGGTGGAATTTTTGTAGTGAGAGGGTGAATTTGGCAATTGATTGAATGGGGGGAAGGTTCTGGTGGAATAGTTAGGAAGAAAGTGTACACTCAAATTTTTAGCTTGTCACTCATGCCATTTGCACGGGGAGCAAGAGGGAACCTTTTTTTGTTTTAACGATGGTTTAAGCTTAAAGAGTAGCAGCTGCAAAAAATACTTCAAGTTGATATGTTTTTTAATATAGTACTTGTAAAAAATTATCATTTGTTTTTCTAAAAATGTTCTTGTATATATTTGCATATATATAATTTCAAATGTTGACATAGACTGAAAACTTTTTTCTATCTGAGATTGTGGCATGAAGTGGAGTCTTGGTTGCACACTAAAGTTCAGCAGCGAATCACATCTATGTGAGAATCCAACCAGAACTCAGAACTTAACCAAAATCACTGCCATCGACTTGATGCTCACTCAAAGTAACTCTTTAGGACAGGAGTAGAAATCTCCGTCTTTTCTCCTGAAAAGACAATGGTGGTTTTAAACTGCTGACTTTGTTGATCGCAGCCCATTGTATATAACCTCTACCAGAGATTTGGCAGTTGAAACTGTATGGGTCAGTTCTACTCTGTTCCTTAAAAGTCACTGTGAGTTGGAATTGATGAACACGAGGCTCTAAGGCTTGCTTTTATGATTCTTTTTTGATTATGTGTTTTATCTGCAGTTACTGCTAAATAATCAAGATGATACCATTTGTGGCCATTGGGCCAATGCTGACTCATACAGAGCCTACATACAGGACAAAG
Organism: Nesogale talazaci; assembly: GCA_004026705.1. Taxonomy (NCBI): domain Eukaryota; kingdom Metazoa; phylum Chordata; class Mammalia; order Afrosoricida; family Tenrecidae; genus Nesogale; species Nesogale talazaci. Next base: position 979 of record PVJH01007350.1, on the reverse strand, counting down.
TATAACTCCCTGTATGTTTCCAAGACTGTAACTTTCTGAACCCATAACTGCTGGAGTGGAAAGTCTCATCTTTCACCAGTGGAAAGTCTGGTCGTTTCAAACTGCTCATCTTGCAGTTAAGGGCCCAACACAGAACCACTATATTACTGAGTTAGATCTTTTTTTTAAAAAAGAATCCTTGTCAAGGTCAGAGTTATTGAGAAATTCATCATTGTTCATGGTTTTTTTAATAGTAATATTCTAAACAGTTCTTTAGCAAATCAGTTTGATTTTGTTCGGTTTCCAGATACTCCGATGTGTCTCTTGTCAGCTCTCAAAACTTTGGGAGGGGAGCGGGATAGGAATTTATTGAGATTTCTCTTTACTGCGACTTTCTTTTTTAAGCAGGAATTTCTAATATCATATTTTTATTTTATTGATACATAGAACATTTTCCAGCAATTTTGTTTCTGGTAAGAGCAGCAAAATCTTGATTTCATTGAGTTCAGATTGACTGATGGGTTTGGTTCTGGGTACTGATTTTTTAAGCAGTCTTGTTCTGTATGACAGAAAATGTTTGTTTAACATACTGGCCATAATTCAGTACAACCTCGTATGTGAAAAGTCTCAGTAATAGTGTGTGTGACTATCATTGTCAGTGTAGATTGAATTTGTTAGTGTAGATTGGCATTGCTTCACATCTGTGAGGGGCTCATGTTCCTTGTCACCCATTGGCACCATTTAAGACTTATTTTCCCTCTCACATTTTTGTTTGCTGTGGGCTGCTCATGAAGCTAGAAAGAAACACATAATATGCTGGGATATGATCATTTGAGTGATAGGTAAAATTTTCATGTTCTTTTATCTTTAGTCATTTTATTGGAGGCTCATACAACTCTTATCATCCATCCATCCGTCCATCCATCCACCCACCCATTCATCCATCCATCCATCCATCCATCCATCCACCCACCCACCCATCCATCCATCCATCCATCCA
>PVJH01007349.1:0-93791 GCA_004026705.1 Nesogale talazaci | reverse complement strand
GATGCCCTTTGAATCATTCAATTTTAGTTTATAGATTCCTTAAGTGTGGCAACTCAGTGCTTGGAATTTTCTTCCTCAGTTCTTCCAACTTGAGAAACACTGTGTGCACATTTCCTTCTTGTTTTGTTTTGTTTTTAGCTCCAGATCTCTGCAAATATCGCTATAGTACTGACTTCCCTTCCTGTTCTAGATCCACCCTTTGTACTTTTCAGTTCAGGTCTTTTGCTTCACCATTTCTATTATTCCCTTTGTATGTTGCATCCAAGAGGATGTGGCACCCTCTTCAATTTGAGAACAGTTAGTCTGATCTGTTTGATCTTTAGGGTTTAATATGTGAAAGTATGGATTTTAAACTGATTTAAATTCTATTGAAAGTATAATTTTATATGATAAACCTTAAATACATCTTTTCTTAATAAAAGTTTTCAAAATAAATTTAATAAAATAAAAAATTGTTCATGCTGATAAGAACTTGGAAAATTCTTTTCTGTAAAGGAACAAATTGTAATATTTTTGGCATTGTAAATCAGATCTCTGTAGCAATTATACAAACCCATTGTTTCATGTGCAAAGTATAAAGAAATAACAATTAATAATTGGTCATTGAAGACAAAATTTGATGAAACTGTAGGATGCTAAACCACGGTGAAGGTAGTATTCAAACTGTGTTTCTTGTGTAAGTTTTGGTTGTCGTTTTAGGTCCTACCCTGTTCTTTAGAGTCACGATGGCTCAGAAAGAATTTGGTGGCAGTGCATTAGTCTAGAGTTCATTTAGAGCCAATACTCATACACCTCTCATTTTTTTTACAAAAATCGACCATTAGTTATAACTCTTATTGTGGACGTTGGAATAAGGTCTTCTAAAGGAACTTCGAAGTAGATTAAAAGAAAGCTGATAAATACCAAGAACAAATTTTGTCAAAGTATATATCTGAAAACAGAATGCATCAGTTTCATTTTCCAGGAAACATATCAAATAAAAGAATATTTCAATCAACAAAGAATGTGTACATAACATTTTAGAACATTTATTAAAATACATAGAAGCTACCAATGTAGTGTGGCAGTCATGTGCTCATGTTAATTTTATGATCGAAATGTAGGGGCGGAGTCTAGCCTGTTAATCTGGAGATATCCATTGTGTAGCCAATGAGGCCTCTATGTGGGCATCGCTTTCTCCTGAGACTTCTGGGAAATCTCACGACGTTTCCTTCGTGAAGATGAGAATATCTTCCCCAGTTGTTGGGAGTTAGTCTCAGAGGTGATGAGTAATGGACAAGACAAGCTGGCAGCGTCAGAGAAGCTGGAGGAGTTGGTGGAGAGACCACATGGCTTTGCCCTTATGGAGCCACACCTGTGAAGCTGGAGCAGCATGCTGTTGATGGACCCTGAGCCCTGGAAGTGAGGAGCCATGAGGACATTCCTGCCAGCACCAGAATTCTGCACCCACTGCCCTGTAACCTTGTGAGTCGGAAGGAGACTTCATAGACTGATTTTAGGCATATGGGTTAATATCAGACTTATGACTTTGTACTGGACTGGATTGGGATGCCTTCTTAGTTTCACATTCCTTTTGTATATAAACCCTTTCCTTATATCTATATGGATGTCTATGAAATTTGTTCCTCTAGTCTACCCAAACTAGCACATGCAGTTTTAAAACAGATGAAATATAAAAAATATATATTTTGTTTCTAAAATAATAAGTGATTATGTAATTTGTAATAAAGTTCTTGTACAAAGAAAAAAGGAGCTCTTTATTGAATTAAACATCTATTTTTTAATTGAGGTTCTCAATTTGTTGCAGGCAAATATGTTTGTGGTTATTTCGCATGAAGTTTCTAGCCAAGGTCTTCCATTTAGTGACATAAATCTTGTCTCTATACTTGATAATGGCCCTATTTGGGGGCGTTTGGGCAGAATTGAAGTAGAATGAATCAACTACTCACAGTTTCAGTTCTTAATACTTATGCCAACAGCTATCAACTGACCAGATTTGCCAATTTATAATTTATTGATTCATTTGCTTGATGCTTCCCATGGTCTGTGAATTACAAAATCCTAATATGATAATCCTTTGTATCTCTGAGCAGAATAGTAGAAATCTGTACCCCAGATTAGGAAGAAGTACAAACTTTGGAAAATTTGGACATTTGGGATATTCATAGCCTCACTTCATAAGCCATTTGCTGATGCTTATAAATTATTTCTGCAGTTGGTATTGGAATACGGATATTTTCTGCAATGGCCCAGATGCCCTAGAATATGTGCTTTCTGGAATTAGACAAAACAGAACCAAAGCAAGCAAATCAACAGGAACAGGGCTTCAGAGCAGTGTCTGACCTCCTCTAACCTCATATGCAGGATGTAGAAAAATCAGTCTCATCATTGGTCCCTGCCTGATTCCGGGGAGGCAAGCGTCAGACCCAACTCTTCACTGTCCAGCCATCTTACCAATTAGTGAACCAACTACCTTTACCACAACTCTAGAAACTGCAAACTCTTCTACAGCTTCCACAGTGCATTGCAGACCACACAAGCCACATATCATGCTCCCTGGTCTGCGGTCTATTAGAGAAGTTAAGCAGTTACAATTCAGAATAAGAAAGGATCAGGATACAGTTCTTTGCTCAAGGTATACTCAGTCCAAGCTTGCCCACTTCACAGGCAGACCTCTCTCTCTCTGGTCCTCAGCCTCTGAATTTCATAATCTCCTGTTTCAGCCCCTATCTGAGCAATATTACAAAGCTCTTTTAGGACCGCTGAGAAACACACAAAGGGCAAGCTCCTCCACTAATGCACTGTTAAGCCTCACACAGAATCCAGCTTTATTCATTCTGTGGACCAAGCAGTCTACTAGCTTGTCTTTTGTTCTTAGTTCTGCTGCTTCTGCTTCCTGGTGCCATAGCTCTCTGTCCCTGGGGTGAGTTGGTGCAGTGTGCGGGAGTCTCTGGGTGAAAGGCTGTTTCAGTCTTGACTCTCACTGTTTTTATATGTTAGTGATATTCCCCTCCATGATTTTTATGTGCTCATTTTACAGCCAGGAAAATGGCAAATTGACCAAATCCCTCTATTTTCAGAATTTTTTATAATCAAAATGGACCATATTAATGTTCACTCAAAATTGAATCAAATAGTCTGCTAGACTATGCAAAGGGGAAGGAAGGAAGTAACAGCAAGGAAATAATTTTCTATCAAAAGCCAGGAAGAGGAATGAAGAGCCCAATTTTAGATAATCTGACCAGATAATTGGACACCAATAGTAGATCCAACTAACTGATGCCTGAGAAGCCTCACCCACCCTAAAACTCTTTACTATAATGAAGGACTAAGTACTAATGACAGGTAAATGCCTGGGAGTGGGAGATCATCCTTCAGGTTTGAAAGGACAAATGGCTAGAAGTGAACAGAAGGACAAGACTGATCTGTAGAACAGAGAATTATTAAATACTATCCTTTCAGCTATAGTCCTCCATTTTGTGACATATTATACATCCTAGCCTATGTGCCTCTGATTGATGTTCTGTTTTGGAGAATGTTGCCTGTGATAATTATGAGATAGGATTGAGGTGGGATGTATGCTGAGTCTCTATTGTACTAGAAAAGCATTGCAAATCACTAAACTTTGTTCTTGGGATTGTGTTTGGTAAATTAACTGCCATCTTTTTACATGAGTTAAAGTAGGAATACTTCTTGCTTTAAGTTGTTTCATTATTTAAACCAGCAGCTTCCTTCTTAATTAAGAAAAGCAAGCTACTGGGGTTGCAGAGTTGGCTGAGACCAATATGGCCCATAGTAACAATTTTAAACTGACCTTTGGATATCAGAAGACTGAAATACATCTCTGTCAAATGACAGTCTCATGTCCCCATAACTACTGAAGATGCACAGAAGACTCATTTTCTTGGTGAGTGTTGGTCTGGGTAGACTAGAGAAACAAATTCATAAAAAGTCAACAATGAAACACAACCTTTCAACTTGAGAATCCTATACAGAAAGTTTTCTATATGAGAGCAGTTGAACGTGCAGGAAACATCCCAGCACAGTCCAGATCAAGTCAGTAAGTCTGATTACAGCCCATATGCTGAATACCAGTGTATGAAATCATCTTCAGACTCTTGAAACACATTGAAAGGTCACAGATTAGTAGGTGTAAAGTCTTGTAGATCCAGTGGCAGTAGAAGCATCTCAGGGATGGCGGGGCTCTCCGTGTGATTCCTCCAGTTCCTCGTGCATGTGGTCGACGTGCCATGTGTCTTGTCATCAGAGTGTCTCTCAAGGAATAAGCAGAGAGAGAAAGCATATGTCATCTCCAAAGAAGAATGCAGAAGTTTCCAGAACACTCAGCAGAATGCCATGCCCACACAGAGGCCTCATTTACTAGACAATGATTGACAGGCTAAACTATACCCCTTTATTCTTAAACCTCTCAAATTAACAAATGATTATACCACTACTGCACTGAGATATTCTGCCATATGATACCTGAGAAACTGTAGTCGCATTTGGACAACATTTACTACACTGCTGTAAATAATGCATCTGGCTCACCTCCCCCTCCCCCTCCCATTTGGAATTAAACCAGAATCCTTTTAGCTGCCTTGATTTGCCTGCTTGTGCAACCATTTCCTCGATGGTTTGTGATTTGTGAAAGACAATGCAGCAGTGACAGAACCCTAAAATGTGAGGTAGAATACCAAGGGCAGAAAGAGTAATTCATATTAGAGATGATGGTGTGGCATTTTGAAAAAAGCTGGGCATTTGGGAACTTTTTAACACCACCTCAAAAATTACCCTTGTGTTAATATTCTTTTAAAATACTTTATTTCTGTAAACTTGTTTCAATAGTTTGGAAGGAAAATTCATTTGAAAATATTTAAATTTCACAATTAATGATATTTAATTTATGTCAAGCAGCAGATTATAGTTATAATACAGTTAAAAGAAAAGTTTAGCATAAACACAAGAATATATCTGGACTTCACTTCCAGCAATTTAAAATTAGTTATGCATGTGAAATTGGCCAAAATATAACTGACCAGATTTGTGCTTACATTTGCTTTATGTTCATCTTCCACTGTTGAGGTATAAACTTAAATGACCAAAGTGCTCAATCTGGTGTGCATGAAAATGTGCATCTGGAGATGATGTTTTAAATCAAATCTATTGGAAAGGTAGCACTCAAAATCAGCTTCTCATTGTGTTCTATGTAAGGAATTCCACATTTTCAGGATTCCCAAGTTCCAGGTGTTGGAGAGCCCTTGATCCAAAACTCTAAAGCAAACTTGACATCTTATCTCAAGCTCTTAAGCACACTGCAGCTCACATTATTATGACCTACTGAAAAGGCTCTTTTTTGTTTACATTTTTGTTTTTTATTCTTCCACAAAAAATATTAAAAGAGGAAGAGAGTATCTCCCATGTAGCACAGCCTAAGCACCCCTGCTGTAGCAGAGCACTGCCTTTCATATGTGCAAAGAGAACTTCCGCTATCTTATGATCTCAAATAAACCCTCTTTTGAATCTAACGTCTGTATTATTGTTCCATCCTTCTTACCCTTCTTGCTATAATCTAGATCTTGAATGTGATAAATCAAATTTTGTGGTGAATTCGCAAACAATATTTTCATAGAACACTATCTTATTTAGAGTATACCTAATGTTTTAAAAACTCTGGTGCTTTATTATAAATGGAGTCAACTGAACACAAATGACCTAATGTTATGGAAGCAGATCACATGGGTATTGTGGATGGAGGTAAATTTCAGTAATAGTGAATGCCCTTTTGGTTAGGTGCTATTGAGTCAGAGCAACCTTACGCACTCTGGAACCTTATGTATTCCATGCTCCTGCTCCACCTTCCAGTGGTTCCTTTGCTTGAGCCCCTGGCTGCGCCCCACCCCTCGGTCAACCTATCTCCTTGGAGACAATCTTTTGGCTATTCCTCCACTATTCAAAATATGACTTCTTTTTACAGAAACTAGTGTCTCCTGACAACATGCCCAAAGAATGTACTCTGAAATCTCACCATTGTGGCCTCTAAAAAGCATTATGGGTATACTTCTTCCAAGGCAGATTGGTTTGTCCTTTGAGTTCTTTGGTTCTTTGACTTTTCTTCTTCAGCACTGCAATGCAAATACATTGGCTCTTCAATGATCTTTCTTATTCAAAGTCCAACTTTCACATGCCTATGAGATGGTAGAAAATACCATAGCATGACTCTGGCACAAATGGCATCCTCATTTTTTGTGTGGTGGAGTGGTTGGGCTTCACTGTCCTCTGGAGGGAGTGGGGGGCCCAGCCTTGCTCCTGAAGAGCTGCTGCTGGATTTGAACTGCCAACCCAGTGGGCCGCAGTCCTGCACTCAACCACTATGCCACCAGGGCTCAGCCCCAACATCGTCATTTTTTAATACTCTGCAAAATCAAGTGTAGCAGATTTACCTAATACAATATGTGTTTTGATCTCTTGATTTCTGCTTCCATGAACATTGATTGAAGACAAAATTCTTGATTTCAAACTTTTCTCAATTTTATCATAATATTACCTTTGGTCCAATTGTGTGGACTTTGGTCTCCTTAACAGTGAGTTATAATCCATACTGAAGGCTACAATTCTTGATCTTCAGCAGCAAGTGCCTCAATTCCTCCTCACTTTTAGTGAGCAAGATCGTGCCATCTACAGATCTCCGGTTGTTAAGAAGTCTTCCCCCAATCCTGTTGAATTTTTCATTAAAAAAACCCGATTTTGGCTTATTTTTTCCTCAGCATACAGAGTAACTAAGTGTCCGGAGAGGATACACCCCTGTCACAAACCTTCTCCAGTTTAAACCACGCAGTATGGCCTTGTCATACTGCCTCCTGATCCCTGCACTCAGTCCAAACAAAATGAAGTGCTCTGGAGTTCAAATCTGTGTTAGGCAGGGATCTCTAGAGAAACAAAACCAGGACACCTATGACTATATATCTGTAAAATGATAAGTTCATACATCAAGAAGGAATATAACAGCCCACACAGCAGTACAGAGGGCTCTGTTCAGCTCACTTTTATGGAGCTGTTAATATATTGAAGGTCCTTCAATTCATGAAAGGAGCTTCAGTCCAAATCAAGGAATCAAAAAGCACAGCAAAATAGGCAGTCTATTCAGCAACTGTCAGTAGCATTGGAGCGAGGCTAAGAAACTTGGGATGGGATTTTGAATTTAAGCAATGCAAGGCAACAAGATTCACTTGCCTCAAGTTCAAGTGATGAAGGCACCAGGAGTGTGGTGAGCCTGACACTCTAGCAACAGTCTGCATGGCCTGGCTTAGCCCACAGGTATTGTAGCACACAAGTTGAGCCATAGAACTAGCTAAAGTCGCAGCATGCTGCTCACCAAAGAGTAAGAGAGATGAGGGTGGGTACAGAGTCGAGTGAGGGCAGCTTGCAGACTATTTACCTTTGTTCTTCAATCAAACTGTGACCCAATTAATCTCTGCCCACGTTTCTATCAGCTCAGTTGGGACAATGAACCTAACTGTCACCCCAATATGCTCAAGTTTATCCATAGTTTGTTTTCATCAACACAGTCTAATGCTTTTGCATAGCCAATAAAACAGAAGAAAACACTTTCCGGTATTCTCAATTTGCAACCAAGATCCCCCTGATTTCTTAAGTTATATCCATTCTATCATGTCTTCTGAATTCAACCTGAACCAATTATCTATCGATTTCTTCCTGCAACCCTCGCTGAAAGATGTCTAGCCAAATTTTAGTTGCATGGGATATCAAGGTTACTGTTCTATAGTTTGAACATTCTATTAGATTTATTTTCTTTGTGTCCATACAAATATGGATCTCTTCCAGACAGTTGATCAAGGAACTGTCTTCCAAGTTTCCTGGCATAGAAAATAAGTGGTCCCAGTACTTCATTAGCTTGTTGAAATATTTCAATTAGCATTCTATCAAGTGTTAATGCCTTGTTTTTGACTAATGACTTCAATGCAGCTTGAATTTCTTCCTTCCTACCATGAACGCTTGCTCAGATGTTTCTTCCTGAAATAATGGAATGTCATTTTTTGCCCAGTGTCACTGTGTGTTCTTTCCATTTTCCTGTAATGCTTCCTGCATCATTCAATATTTTGTCCATAGAATCTCTCAATATTGCACTGTGAGACATGACTTTTTTTTAGCTCCTCAGTTTTAGATATAGAGAACCTATTCTCTTTTTAATTTCTTGTAAATTTATAATTTAATGTGAAAATAATCTGATATTTAATATAAAATTAACTGAAAACTTACTTAATTAAACATATTTGTCTTTCTATAGATTCCTATCAAGTCTGATTAGGTGTATTAGTATCATATGTGCAAATTATATTTTATATTCCAATTTTAAGTATTCATGTTAATGTAGCATGGAACTTCTCTTAAAATGGAAACAATTTTTATATTCTATAGAAACCTTATTATTAATTATTAGAAAGTGGACCCTATGACATTAGCAAGAATCCATTAGTAATTAATAATTTATATCTTGAAATGTAAATTGTTTAATGCAATTTTTAAAGAAAATACTAAGAAAATAAGTATAATAATAACTGCTACAGCAATGCCAAGTAGTGTAGTCCGGTAGATAGCTATCTTTTTGCCCAACAAATGAACATTATTAAAATTATTTCCTTGTATCTAATATCACTATTTTTTAAAACAGGGTTGAATTAATTAAGTTTTTAATCTGCATAAGGGAACTTTCTCCTGCAAAGAAAATCCAAATAAAACTCACTGCAATCAAGTAGACTTAACTCATAACAACTCTGAGATTTTAATTCTTTTTTTTAGATCATTTTATTTGGGACTCATAGCAGCACTTATCACAATCCATCCCTCCATCCATCTGTCCATCCATCTATCTATCCATCCATTGTATGTAAGTCACATTTGTACCTCCATTTTCCTCATCATTCTCCAAACATTTGTTTTCTACTTGAGCCCTTGGTATCATCTTCTCATTTTCCCCTTCCCTCCCTGTTCTCCTCTTCCTTGTGTACCCTTGATAATTTAGAAATTATTATTTTTTGTCATACCTTACAATGTCCAATATCTCCATTTATTCACTCTTCTGTTGTCTGTCTGCCAAAGAGGAGGTTATATGTCGATCCTTATAATCAGTTCCCCCTTTCTGCCCCATCACTGCTCCTGAAAGGATCATCTGTCCTGGATTCCCTGTGTTTCTGGTTCTTATCTGTACCAGTGTGCATTTTCTGGTCTTGCCAGATTTGTAAGGTAGAAATGGGCTCATGTGAGCATGTGTGTGTGTGTGCACGCGTGCACATGAGGGGGGACTGAGGAAGAATTTAAGAAATAAATGTTTCATCATTGCAATACTGAACCCTGACTGACTTTTTCTCCTCCCTGCAACCTTCCTATAAAGTGATGTCCAGTTGTCTACAGATGGAAACTGGACCCCCAATTTGTGCTCCCCCTCATTTACAATGATATAATTTATTATTCTTTGATGTTTGATACATGATCCCTTTGACACTTGGTGGTCAAACAGGCTGGTGTGTTTCTTCCCTATGGATTTTGTTGCTTCTCAGTTAGATTGTTGCTTGTTTACCTTACAGCTTTTAAGATCCCAAATGGTATATTTTTTGATAGCCAGGAGCCATCAGCTTTCTTTTCCACCTTTGCTTATATACATATTTGTCCTCAGTCTTTGTGTGGGTAAGGTGAGCATCATGGAATTCCAGTTTAATAGAACCATGAGTTCTTACATTGAGGGAGTACTTGAGTGGAAGCCCAATGTCCATTTGCTACCTTAATACAAAACCTGAAAATATATACATGTAGATATATTTCCCTCTCATCATCTATAAATATATTTACATATGTAAATGACTTTAGACTAAAGTGATCATATTTTAAGCAGGACACCGTTGACTGGCGGAGGGAGGAGGGTGTCCTTGATTAAAAATTTGGTCTATATGGAGCAAAAAAATGTTCATAGAATGCAAAGATAGTATTGTAATATATTTATTTAATTTCAAAATGCCATGTGATGTGGGACAAATTTTAAAAAGCAGGACATCTTGTCATCTTACCTTAGACCCCTAGTCCTTTCCTCTATTTCCCATTACTTTCTTCTAGTACCACTATCATGCTCAGCTTTCATTTGAGTTTCAGTGATTTCTCTCAGCTATATTCCAAGCCTCATACACCCTCCTCACCATCATTTTTTGAATACTTTCTGTTCTTCTGTCCCTGGGTTAGTCAACACCACCTCCTCCCCACCCTCCCCCCCCACTTTCCATGTCCCCCAGGACCTTTGGTCCCATTCTTTTCTCTTCCAGACTGCTCATCCAGCCTATCTTCTCTAGATAGACCTCCAGAGATAACAGCATGCACACACACACACACACACACACACACACAAAACAAACAAGACATTGCAAAACAAAGCAACAAAAAATCAAAGCGAAAGCAACAATGACAAAAAACAATGAAAAAAGAAGAAAAACCTATAAATAGTTAGAGGTCTATTTGTTGAGCTTTAGGCATGTCCTCTCTTCGAGTCTGATGAGGTGTTACACCCTGACCCCAAAATATATCCTTGACACTCCATTGGGACCTCCCTTTGCTCCTCCCCCCAACTGCTCTGGCACACAACTTTAGTGTTTTGCCTTGGTGGAATCAGACAGGTGCCTGTGCCTCCACTGTTGTCCATCTAGGGTCATAGGTCAGCAAGAGACATCATGTCTCATAGTGGGGCTGACCAGATGATCCTCTCTGTGCATTAACCACTCTGAGTGGGATAGAATCCTCCAAGGTTGATGGGCCAGTATATACTCCACTCTCTATTCCACTTCATTTGTTCCTGTGTTCTCTGAAGAGACATGTCCTTCTCTCTTCCTGAGCTACAGCTTCAGTGTTGTCTTCTAAATTACAGTCTTCTGTGAAGAGGAGCAGCTTTCCAGGTAGTTGAGATTGAAGCAGGACCCTCAGACCCCACTACTGGCTCCCTGCCCCATGCGAGCATACTGCATTCCCACCCCAGGGCACCTGGTTGAAATCTGGTCCATCTTCCCCTCCCAATTATCTCTTCTGGCAGCAGGAGCTCTAGATGGGTGAGTCTTAATTAAAGGCCATCTTCTTCTGCCCTCCTGAGATTTTTATCCTTTATGAGAATAGAAACAATGTCTTTATACTGGGGAGTATCTGGTGCTTTTGACTTTGTAGCTAGCAGTTACCACTATGCAATAATGAACCATTTTTTGGAAACAGGGATATAACTTTGGACATAATTATAAAACAAGGCTATGTAAAGCACAATAATAAAAACTTTAAGATTAGAAAATTAATTATAGTTATGCCATTTTAAAGGCATCTTGAAATAGAAGAGATAATTTATTTTAGAAATACTTGAATTTCAGAAGAGGAAAGATGGAAATAGAGACATAAAAAAAGATGGAGCAATCTGCTTTATTTTTTCTATCAATAAGAAAATAATTTCATATTTTTACCTTATGGAAATAACAAGGGCCAGTGATGGTTTTGTAATAGAAATGTTGCCTTTAGAACCAGGAGAATCTGGTTCTAAAAGTATTGTATGAATAATCACCACCAATTTATTACTGGATGCTACTAGTATAATGAGCTTCTAGTATAATAAGAACTAGGAACAAAATATTGACAGTCTATTTCTGAATGTTTGTCATTGAAAAACCTCTAGATCACATCTCCCCAATTCTGGATTGATCTTGGAGATGGATAGCACAAAGTCTGAAAGCAATTTGATCCACTGAGCAGGAGTTCCTTCAAGTAATAAGGAAATAGCATAGAAATAATAATAATAGTAGAATTAATAATAATAATATCACAAGAGAAGTAACTGAACAATATTTCTTATTTTTACATAGTTTAGATAAAGTAGATCTAATTACATCTTCATGCCCTTATACCCTGTCAAGGAATTCCCACTAGTTTTTCATAGGCATATACAAATGTAAAATAAGTGCCCATAATTTTCTTTTTTCTATTCTATATGAAGGGTTGAAGGTCTTTGTTTTTGTATACCCTTAGTTCTTAACTTTAACCTCTAACAATCACCTCATTGAAAATGACAAATAAATAGTCATGTCAGTTTATGTATACATAAATTCCTGAAAGCTCTATAAGGGGCAGGTACTATGCATCTTTGGATCTCACTTTTTCAGGGTTTTTTTTTTTTTTTGCTTGCTTGTTTGTTTGTTTTCATTGCTTAGCTTTTTTTCAGTTTATGAGAAAATAGTCTCTAAGACAGTCACTCATCAGGCCCATTACTTCGGACCTGAAACTGTACTGAATTTAGTGGAAAATTTGTTTTGGCAAAGGCCTTTGTGTGATTTTAACCAGGCATAAATTTGTTGGCACACATTCTTTTTACTGTTTTTTGATGTAAGGATGAGAAGACAACAGAAAATACTAGAGTGAAGGGAATGAGAACTACCCCTCACTCCCTACCCCCAGTGGATGTTAGATCAGTTTTTAAAAGCATATACCGAGGATAGTGTTATTAAATGGAGTCGTGGCAGATTATGCGCTTTTTGTGACTTAATCTGAATCACCTTTGGAGAAGACTGGACTGACAGTGGAATGACATAACTGTGCTATCTAGAGACATGTAACTGGTGATCTGGGTGTTCTGTGGAAGTTACACAATCTCCTGTTACTATGAGAAGCGGTGACGTCTGACATGTCAATGTGTTCATAGCTTGATGACCACATTTGGAGGCATAAAGAAGATGAATAGCTTTCTGGAGGTCAGATAAAAATGCTGCTTGTCTCCCTGCGAGATATTCATGTTGCCAAGCTACATGGAGCTATGCTGATGGAGTCAGAACCATGAAGCTGGAGAGTCATGTGAGTGTACACGCTAGTGTTGAGATGTTTCCACCACCACTGGATCCTCACACAACTTTCCCTCCACTGGTCTCGCAGTTACTCAGGGTCTGGACAGTGCAGCTGTAGACCAGCTTCCCCGCCTCCCAGCCTTCAGACATAACCTAAGAGCAGTGAGACACTGTACCATGGGCTCCAAGGTGGCCTAGTGTGGGGACACCCACAGGCTCTTGGGCCTGACACCAACTGTCCTCAGATCCAAGAGCCGGACCTGTTGCTTCTTCACATCTTGCTGGATTTCCTCAGGGAAAGCAGCAATGTTCTCCCAGACCCAAGGGAGGCAGAATCTCTTGGTGTAGAACAGACTGCCCACTCTGGGACACGACACACCAGCCAGCAACATATGTTGCATTGGAAGCCAAGGGCCTCATTGGAGGTGAAAGGGTCTTCAGGGCATAGCCTTTCTCTGGCAGGAAGACAGGCCAGGTGTTGGGGGGCTTGTGCCCCCTTAGCTGTATCGAGCTGATAAAGCACAGTGACCCTGCTAGGCAAGGTTCCTTTGGCCCGCGTGGCCAGGGATGGTGCTTCATAGTCATTTTGTTCACCCTCACTTTGTTATTATGTTAACTTTGACACATTTAACTTTATTCCTTTTATTTTAAGCTGCTTTCCAAAGAGGTAATTTTAGCTGTGTGAAAATACTGATTTTTTGGAAAAAATGTCAGTTTAATAAAAAAGTAAATAATGTTTCAGCCGGGTAATGATCGTGTGGATAATATTAAAAACATTGAGGGAAATAAATGTTCTGCATCGTAGGTTACACATTGCTGCTCAGTCCAGGGTCAGTTCAAAACCACGCTCTGTTCTAATGGACAAAGGTGAGGCTTTCTGCTCTGTTAAAGGGTGCATGCAGCATCAGAAACCCAAAAGAGAAGATCTGCTCTGTCCTCCAGGAACAGTAGAGTAGAAGTTGGCTAAAAGGCAGTGATTTTAGAGTTTTGAGAAGAAGCTGTTCATTCCAGTCAATTGTAAGTAAGAAAGGATCATAGAAAAAATAAAGAAATATTGATATATGAGCTAGTGGATGAAAAATGTGTTATCAATAGATGGCATTAATTATTTTTTCCTAACCACAAGCAGATTAATATATTTAATTTTTCAATCAATTATTCACAACACGTTATAAGAAGAGAATTGTGGATTTTGCTTCATTTACTTACTTTTGTCATGCACTATACTTTTAACTATCCTTCTTAATTTTGAGGTGCAGCGACCTGATCTCTATGAAAGTAAATAGCTGGAGATACAAGAAATGCAACATTTCACCCTGCCAGAAAACCAGCTGGCTATAACTTTTCAGCTCAGCTTAATGCATTCATTGTCAAGAGATCCTGAGCATCATGTAATTATAACATCTGGGAATCATACTCATGCGAGGCACTAAAACTTTTATGAACCAATATCTTCCCTTCTTTCAATGAACTTGAGTTGACTGAAATTTATCAGAAATTGGAAAACGCCTTCCAGAGCCAGGAACTATGCTGCCTTGGTCTTGCAGTATTACCCTGTGGATTTGACAAATAGCCACTCTACAGTGCTCTGGGTAAGCTGAACAAAGCATTGTAGAAATGCATAAAGAGGGGTGGAGCCCCAGTGGCATAGTGGTTATGTGCGGGACTGCGGCCCACTGGGATGGAGGTTCAAATCCAGCAGCCGTTCCACAGGTGCAAAGGCTGGGCCTCCTACTCCCACCACCAGAGGACAGTGATGCCCCTCCAGAAAAGAACCAAAAAAAAAATGCATGTACACAGTTTATCTAAATAGTAAAAGTATATTTAATAGTGACAATATATATCATATAAAAACTATGAACAATCTTTGTGCTAATCTGGGTTGACCAGAGAAACAAATCCAGAGGCATTCATATGCATAATAGAGAACTTCATATCAAAGAGTAATTATGTATTAAAAAAAATCCCAGCACAATCCTGATCAAATCTTTCAATTATTAGGCCAAATGTCTGATCCCAGTCTGAAATTTCCTCTTCAGACTCACCCAGCACATGCTATGATGCCAGATGCAGGAAGATCACAGGCCAGGGGGTAGGAAGACTTGTGGATTCTTTTTTTAATGCCATTTCAGTTTTCGGTCAAACTAAAAGTCCAAGTTATTTCTACCAATCCACCTCAGCCATCTAGTCGAAAGCAGGTTTTTGATCATTGGAATGCGACTTTTACTTCCCACAAATTGCACTAGAGCTTTGAGCAGTTCTTTCTCGAGGTAAGCTGAAACTGGAGAACCTGAGAGTTAATGATGTCTGTGGAAACCTCTGAATACTGAAGAAACTTTCTTTCTGCTAGTAGCCATGGAATGTCCTCTATCTCTATCTCATTAAATCAGATTTGATGACTTGTAGAGCATTAAAACATTTTAACTTCCTACATACTTAGAAAGTTCTCTCCAATGTACTTCTGCCAATACATGTATCCCAAGTACAACTGATAAATCATTTGCAAAAATCATTTTGAAAGAAAGGTAATATTAACTTTATTTTTCACTTTTCATAACTGATATGTATGATAAGTTCATGAACAAAGTGCCTTTAATTTTAAGATGGTTAATTACATAGAGAGTGTACATATACACACACACACATATATATATATATGAGAGATACAGAGAGAAGGAGAGGCTTCAAAACCTTTGAAATATGAAATCGAAGGTATCAGATCTCATCTACGAACTATTTTAAACCTGCTTGAATGTACAGATAGTTCAACTTTCCTCTCAACTATCTGTACATGGATGTTATAGAATTTTTTTATCTTTTTGGTAAGAATGTGAAAACTTTATAATTAGCGCATCTCATATATATATCTTTTTTTATCCATTTGTTTTATAATTATCTTTCCACATCTATGATTTACTTGTGAATCCTTGAAGAACAAAAAGCAGTCTTCTTTGTTGTGCAAAAATATTTACCCTAGTTTTTAATATGTTGTTGCTATTATGATTTTAGTTATTTATCTATCAGTGCTTTGGGTTAAGACTTGCTTTGTAGTTCAAAGCCACAAATCCATCCATGGGAAAAAGATAAAGCTGTCCATTCCACTAATGGGCTATTAGATTTATAGTACCTTATATTATAAATGAAGATAAAAAATGAGTTTGGTTTCTGGTTTATACATGATTTGGAGAATATTCATGGTGCAGAGTATTAAGAATTGGGCTACTAATCAAAAGGATTGCAAATCAGAGATTTGCACCCACCAGCCCCTCCAGAGGAGAAAAATGAGATAATAAAGATTAGCAACCTCAAAAATCCAATGGAGCAGAAAAACAAATAAAAACAACAACAACAACAAAAATCCAGTGGAGACGATCCCTTATTGTTAATTTACTGTGTTGGACTTGAACTCAAGGAAGGATGTGTGTGTGTGTGTGTGTGTGTGTGTGTGTGTGTGTATGCTGCTAAAACATTTATCTTATCTTTTTCTATTTTCACTCATGAATTGCATTTTATTTTAAAGGAACAAAATTATATATAATTGGTGTTATTATACCCAATTCACTGGTGAGACTTTTCTTCATTAATTTTATTATTTTTATTATTATATGGGACAGATCCTTAATTTCTGTGCTTTTTCAATTTTTTCAATGATTTTATTGGGTGCTCTTACAGCTCTTTTAGCATTCAATACATTCATCAGTATCAAGCATATTTGTACACATGTTGCCATCTTCATTTCCAAATACTTTCTACTTGAGCCCTTGGTATAAGTTCCTCTTACCTCCTCCTTTATTTTAAACATTTTATTTGGTGCTCATACAACTATTATTACAATACATACATAGCATCTCTATACATCTGTACAGTTGTTGCCCTCATCATCCTCACAGCATTTGCTTTCTACTTGAGCCCTTGGTATCAGCTCCTCATTTTTTCCCTCCCTCTCACTCCATCCTCCCTCATGAAACCTTGATAATTTATGAATTTTAATACTTTTTATTGCTTTTTAAAATATAGATTTTATTGGGTGCTCTTATGGCTCTTATAACATTCAATGCAACATTTGTATTAAGCACATTTGTACATATGTTGCTATATTCATTTCCAAATATTTTATAATTGAACCCTTGGTATAAGCTCCTCTTTCCCATTTCTTCTAGTTCTTTCTTTTTAATTCCAGCTCCTTATATTTCTCCTCCCCCTCCGCCTCACCATGAACCCCTAGTAATTTGCAAAATGCTATTACCTTTTCATATCATACACTGCCCAATGTGTCTCTTCACCCAGCTCCCTGTTGTCTGTACCCCAGAGAGGAGGTCATATGTAGATCCCTGAAATTAGTTCCCCCTTTCTACTCAATCATCCCTCCACCATCTCAGTATCACCACTCCTCCCACTAGTCCTGAGGGATCATCTATCTTAAATTCCTCATGTTTTTGATGCCAGTGTACATCTCCTGGTCTAGCTGGATCTGTCTGGTAGAACTGGGATCATGATAGTAGGCGGGAGGAAGAAAGTGGGTGGGAGGAAGCACTTGAGAACTAGGGGGAAACTGCACATTTAATTGTTACTACACTCTACCTTGACTGGCTCATCTCCTTCCTGCAACTCTTCTGTAAGAGTATGTCACTTCACTTATTGAAGGGCTTTGGGTCCCCAATCTGCACTCCCCCTCATTTATAATGATAAAATTTTCAATTTTGAATCTGATTTATTTCAGATTTATAAACAGAACTCCTAAAAAATATTGATAAACAAATAAAGGAAACACGAACAGCTTCCCTAGATATCTTGAAAAACATTTTTTGTCATTATCCATTGATCTGAATTAGATCATCTCATTATTCATTAGAAAAGTTTTTAAACTTTATTAGATTATCATTTGACCTTCACTATGGAGAAGTTTTTAAGAGAACAAGAGTAAAGATGAAAGATCACATGGAAAATTGTTATAATCTTCTAGTCAAAAGCTAATGGCAAATGAAGAAACGTTGTGGCATAATATGAATCCTTCAAATGGATAGCTGGAAATAAAAGATTCCAGGATAGTAAACTGGCATTTGGATATTATTGAGATCTTAGCAATTAATTGAGATCTTTAAAAATAATAATTATATTTGGGGTATAGATTTTGCATATTATAAAATTAAATCGATCAATTATATTAAGAATATTTTTGTAATCATACAATAATTTCAGAAGATTTTTTTCTTATATTTATTATCTATTTTCCTAGACTCCCCTACTTCACTTCACCCCCATGCTCCTGGCCAATAATCAGTGCAATTACTGTGTGTGTAGATATACACATTCTGGTCTTCAAATACAGAGAATCACATGTAACACAAACAGAAGGCAAGCAATCAAGCAAAAACAACAAAAACAATGAAATTCAACAATAATAATTAGACAAAGCAGTGAAACCTCATTCCAAAAGAAAGCACAGAATCTTAAAAATGGGCAAGAAAATATCTCAAAAGCATAACCAGACACAATTGCTGAAGACAAAATGGATGTATAAGCAAATCTAATGAAGAAAGCTGCTGGTTCCCAAGGAGCAAGAGATACACCATCTGGGAGCTTAAAGACTTGACGATAAACAAGCGGCCTCTGGCTGAAGAGCAACAAAGTCCACATGAAAGAAGCACTGCAGCCTGTGAGATCATGTGGTATCGATGGGATTAGTTATCATGCATCAAAGACTCAGAACAGAAAATCATATCAATGAGAATGAGGGTGATATGGAGTGGAGAGCCAAAGCCCATTTGTAGACACTTGGACATCACCTTACAGAAGGGTGATAAGGAAGAAATGAGCCAGTCAGGGTGCAGTATAGCACTGATGAAACATACAGCTTTCCACTAGTTCTTTAATGCTTTCCCCTTCCCCACCTCATGACTCCAGTTCTACCTTACAAGTAAATTCATTTAGCCTAGAGCATGTACACAGCTACAGATAAGAGTTGGAAACACAGGGAATTCAGAAGAGATAAACCCCTCAGGACAAATAATGGGAGTAGTGATAGCAGGAGAGTTAGGAGAAAGTTGGGGGTGAAAGGAAGAACTGATAACAATGATGCCTCTGTGACCCCCACTCAGGGAGACAGAAAACAGAAAAGCGGGTGAAGGGAGACATTGGTCAGTGTTAGACATGAAAAAAGAGTAATTTATAAATTACCAAGCATTGATGAGGGACTGAGGATGGAGGAGTTAGGGAAAAAATGAGGAGCTACTGCCAAGGGCTCAAGTAGAAAGAAAATGTTTTACAAATGATGGTGGCAACATATGTACAAATGTGCTTAACACATGGATGGATGGATGGATTGTGGTGAGTTGTACAAGCCCCCAATAAAAAGATTAAATGATTTAAAAAATAACCAGGCCCTGGTGTCTGGAAGGTTCCATTTTCCTTATTTTAGGAGAAATATGAAAGCCATCGTTTCAAACATAGGAGAGAGCACACATGGTAAAACAATAATACAAACTAACCCACATAGCATATGGAATCAAACTGAAGTAGTTAGGGAATTCCAGGGAGTGGAGATTACTTGGATTCATCACTAAGGGGATACACTACAGATAACGATTTTGGAGAAGAAAATCCAAGAATTAGTGCCCTTCAGCGGCTAATAAAACTCACATCTTAGAATCCTTCCAGTAGGACTTCAGCTGAGGTGACAGACCTGGGGTTACACTGATGGCTTTGATCTCAAGAAGCATATTAATAATGAGAAAGGTGGAAATGTGAGGAGCAGGAAACGGCTCATTCATCTATTAGTATGAGCCAAGAGGGTCTTTTATTAAGAGTCCAGGAAGTAGAATGGACTAGTGCTAATGATTGATAGCAAACCTTGCATAAAATTTACTGAGGGGGATCTAGAACTAAATTTAACTTAGTAATATCAAATAAGCACTTAAAATATTTATTGTATATGAATATCTTAAGAGGTCATTTTAATAGATCCCTTTGATTTTTACAACTGCTCCTGTTATCGTTTATAACACGAATGAATGTCACATATAATAGGCATATTTTTAAAATTTCTAGTATGATTAATATTTTTTAAAACTTTATACAAATGTGATAATTGCATAAAACCATGCAGAAATGGTTTTATTCCTTGAACTCATGAAAGAAAGTCTAAGGAAGCTGCATAGCCTCAGGTTGGATCCTGGGCTGGGCAGAGGGGCTTTCCACCTAAACCCTCTTACTCTTCAACTCGGTGGTCACTTCACAATTAAACTGCTAACAAACGTCACCAGAGTCCACCCAGCTCTTCACAACAAGCTGAACAGTGATTTTGGATGGTCCTGGGTGTTAGCATACTGCCATAGAGAACCAAGAAATTAAAATGCCATCGTTGCACTTGGCAGAATTGGACGTGAGTCATTTGTGAACTCATGTCTGCAGCATCCAGAAGCATTTGACAGGATTTCCTGGGCAGGGGTGCATGGGGTGGCCTGCACTGGCCCCTCTGCTTATGTGTGTGCCGCAGCTCAGCAGTGGGGCCACCTGTCCTTAGGGGAACTCCTTGCCCCCTGCAGCCAAGTAGACTCCCACGGGGCCTGCATGAAAACAGATTAGCACTGTGTCCACCTAAGCCACGGTCTGGTTTGGCAGATGAGCTTTTTAAGGAAACGTTTACAACAAGTAAATGCTGTTTCTTTTGCTGTTGGGGTTGGGGGAGAGTGTTTGAAAACATGGGCACCTTTGTGATTCTCCATGCAGTTTTAATGTATAGTTTGTCATGATGTAAACAGTTTGCAGTTGGATCAGTGGCTGACTCAAGGGAAAGTGTAATACGGTTGAGAGCTTAATGCACTGTCTGCTGCTTTCAAGTTAGAGGAGCTGGTGGTTCACGGATGTTGGGTGCCAGTCACTAGGAAGACAATGTGGTGTGCAAGGAGTTGTTTTTTCTCCATACATGGTATTAGAAGAGCAGACTTAACCAATAAACAGATCTTGAAAACCCTTAAAAGCCAAACCTTTACTAGTCTGGAGATAAGGGGAAGTGTTACCCATGTAATTATTTATCTGGTCTTTTATGTCCTAAATTGCAATCATGATTCAAGATGCAACAACAACAATTGGCATTTATTTTTGCTTGGGTGAAGTCACAAATATTGCAAAAATGTATTTCATGTATTGTTCATTATAATTGGAATTGTTATCCAGTTTTGTTTTGGAATAAATAAAATTTCTAAAAAAAATAAAATCTATGTAGTCATGATATATTTTAAAATATAATTGCTTATTAGGTGTTCTAAAATTTTCTTTAGATTTTATCATATGGTAAAGCATTAGGCTTAGCAAAACCTACTCTTTTCAATTTTCTTTATTGTATTATTCTTATTTTCATTTTTTAAAATAATATTTTCAAAAATGAATTGTTTCTGTATTTTGTAAGATTTCATCTAGTATGTATGGATCCATATTGACCCAGTATGCCACAGAACAAAACTGCTTGATCTTGTGTCATCTGCATATTTGTTATTATGTTTGAGCCCATTGTTGTTTTTTTTTTTTGGGGGGGGGGGATCACTACCCTCAGGTGGTGGGAGTAGGAGGTCCAGCCTTTGCTCTGTGGAGCTGGAATCGAACCTGCATCCCAGCGGGCTGCAGTCCCGCGCAACCACTACGCCACTGGGGCTCAGCCCTAGAGCCCATTGTTAAGGCTACAAACTTATTCTACTTCTTTGAAGGCTTTCCAATGCTTCAATCATCTTCCACTTATGATGATATGATATGTTTCTGCCAGATGTTTTTGGTTTCTACTGATAACACATCACAAGTATATCATATTAACTCTCCCCATTCGCTAGAAAGGAATTTTGTGGCTATATATCTTCAAAAACAGATTTGTTTGTTCTTCAGGAAAGCTGTTAATTTCAATATTTTTGACAATGCCACATTTCAAGGGCATGAATTCATATCTAGTCTTCTTTGCTCATAGTACTCAAAGAAGCAGCTTTTTCTTTAGTATTTTAAAGAGATCTGGTGTAGGATATGAACCCAATGTAATATGCTATTTGATTTCTTGACAGCTGCTTCAGTGAGTGTGGAGTTTGGATCCAAGTAAAATTAAATTCAAGGGAACTTAAACCTTTCTTCTGTTTATTGTTCTTTCAACTGTGGGCAGTTTGGTTTTATTTCATTGCGTTGCATTACATATTGGAGATTGTATTTCTTAATATTCACCAGTAAGTGCTTCAAATTATTTTCAGTTTCAGAAAGCAAGATTGCTACATCCTATATCCCAGCTCATTAATTAGCTTTCCTGCATCTATCTTTCCATATTCTTCTTCATGCAGTCAGACTTCTTAGATTATTAAGTCAGAAAACAGATTAATTAAGCATGATGAAAAGATAAAACCCCGACACACACTTTTTTTCTGATCGAAAACTGTTCAGTGTACCCTTATTCTGTTTGAGTAACAGATTATTGATCTGTGTATACTTTCCACGTGAGTCTATATGCCGGTGTACTGAAACACTTACTCTTCTCTATGTGATTCATAGTTTGTACTGATCCTCACTATCGGATATTTTTGTACAGTCACCAAAAGTTAAATGAAATCCTTCTGTTATTCTTTGATTTCCTTTAATAAATTAAGAAGGGAGACCACCTCTGACTTCCCCTGGCATTCCTGTTGCCACATGGCAAGGTCATACAAGCCTCTATTCTGATTTCCCTTTTCTTTACACTGAGTTGCAATCCATACAGAAGACTGCAGTCTTTAGTTTTCATCAGCAATTTTCCCAGGTACCTCTTTGATTACAACAAGCAATGTTGGTTATCTGTAAATCCCACGTTGCTAAAGAGCATCCCTTTCATCCTGCTGCTATCTTTTTCTTCATAATTTTGCTCGGCGTGCAGATTAAATAAGTTTGGTGAAAGGAAGCAATTCTGATGCACTCTTTCCATATCTGAATTCATTCACTATTCCCTTTTTTTAATTATTTCTCTTGGATCTAAGTGCAGTTTCCCCATGAGCACAATCAAGGGTTCTAATCACCATGATCTACAATGATAATCATACTTTGTTATGATACACACTGTTAAATGCCTTTTCATAGCCCACAAATCACAAATAAAGAACACTTTGCTATTTGCAATTCATTAAATATCTGTCTGGCCTCAGCAATGTTATCTCACATTGCAACTCCTCTTCTGTATCCAGTTCAAATTTCTGCCACTCTGGGTGGCTGTATGGCAGAAAACATTCTGGAATTATCTTCCAGAAAATTTAATTTCCTATGATACTAAAAATTGTGACAGTTGCCTTCTCATCTTGGATTCATTCAGCTCAACTTCCACTAGTCTGCTTCTTGGCTCACGAGCCCAGCAGTTCCATATCTGACCCATGCATTTGAGCCAGACTGGACATGCACACTTTAAGGCTGTGTAGTACATCTCTATTGTCATACATTTATTACTTATATGTATATATGTGTCCCTGGATTTATTTCTTTTGTGAATCTATACTAAGGTGATAAAAGTGTTGGATAATTTCCACATTCCTTCAGTCACCTTCCTGGGAATGGGCACAAATATAGATCCCATCCAGTCATTTGACCAGAAAGCTGTCTTCCAAATTTCAGGGCCCAGACAAATGTGTACTTCCAATGTTGCACCAACTTGTCAAAAGCATTTCAATCAGAAATCCATCAATTCCCGGAGACTCGTGTTCAATGACACCGTCACTGCGTTCTGAACTCCTTCCATCAATTGCACCACTTTTTGATCAGTCTGCTTCTCCATATGGCTGAACATCAATTCTTTTTAGTACAGTGGCTATATTATTTTCATCTTTTAAAAAATGTTTCCTTAATTGTTCAATACATTGACCATATAAACCTTCAGCATCACAGCAATAGAGTTAAATATATTTTCCATTTTTTAGTGTGAAATAATGTATGTGACCTTCATTCTTGGCATTCGAACTCCAGTTCTTTTCATATTTTTTATAATACATTATACTGTCTTCTCAAGGCACTTTTAAAAACCACTAATTATATTTTCTACATTTTTAAAAGTACTCTTCATTCTAAATCAAATTTCAGAATTTCTCTGACATCTACTTTGGTCTTTCTATTCCAGCCTGTCTCCAGTTTCAGGGATCTTTTGTTATATGCACATGTGATAGTCTGGATGGAATCCCACTGCTTGAATTTCCTTTTTAGTATATAGATACACATTAACCTATTACATAGACACTAATTTATCACATATAGAAATTTACTTCAATATAGATCTTGAAAAATTCGAATTGAAGTTGAATGCTACATCATCCATTTGGGATGTATCACTCCCGGCATAGGATGCAATATGGTTGTAGTATTCCAAATGGCTAGTAGCAGTCCACTTCAATTCACTGATGCTTAGGTCCTTAGTCTTTGTGAATATTATTTCATTTTTTTTGACTGCAAGTTTTTCTAGATTCATACAGCCTACATTCCATATTTCAATTATGAGTGGATGTTTGAAGGTCTTCATTCTTACTCGAATGAAGTAAGATTGTTCCATCAGCAAATAGAGGTTCTGAAATCTTTCTTAATTCCAAATGTACATCCAGGTGGACTCTTCTTTGACAGGACAGTTCCTCCCTCTAGCATTTTAAGCACCTTCAAAGCTG
The DNA here is from genome assembly GCA_004026705.1 of Nesogale talazaci. Taxonomy (NCBI): domain Eukaryota; kingdom Metazoa; phylum Chordata; class Mammalia; order Afrosoricida; family Tenrecidae; genus Nesogale; species Nesogale talazaci. Next base: position 69,286 of record PVJH01007349.1, on the reverse strand, counting down.
AAGGTCTCACCTTCTGGCATTTATCAGACAATGGCCTGCTGCTACTCATAAGGTGCTAATCCTCTTGTGCTTAAAGTCTCTATGCCTTGGAACTCACTTGGTGACACCTAACGGTCACAACAAGCTTTATGAAGGCAACTCCTCCCCAGTCACATTTTGATTGCCTGCCGACCTGAGGTGCTCACCTTCTTGTTCTGTGTTAGAAATTATTCCACTGTTATCCATTAAGTTTTGAGTGGCTAATTTTTCAAAGTTGACCTATTGATTGCATCTTCCTGGCCTGTCTTATTCTGAAACTCTGCTAAGATCTCTCCACCATGCTTTATTTTGCTGATATTTGAAATACTGTAAGAATATTTTCCAAGGTCAAAGCAAAATATAACCCATGGAATCATGACAAGCTGTCAAGAGAGTAATGGTGAATGAATACATATCAGTAGTGAACATTATTTTCTTATAGATTTAAAAAATGTTCATTGCTTTTGTGTTTAACTTATTAGAATATTTTTCATTTTTCCTATATTTGAAATGAGCTTTTTAATGGCTACAGTCATGACTGATCTGACTATACCTTAGTTCTAATTTAGTTTGACCAGTACGTGTATGCTTTCATTGTTGTTGGATACTGAGATGGCGCCAACTCGTACCAGCCATAGCCCTAACAGAGCACAACACTGCCAGGTCCTGCTTCATCTTCATAATCACTAAGTTTGAGCCCATTCTTGCAATGTTAAAGGTATAAAACCTGTTGATTAAGAAGAAATATCATATGTTTTTAATAATAATTGCATATTCACTTTCCTAGTCACATCAGCTAAATTATTACATTTTAAAATCAGGAAAGGTATGAATCAGTTATATGTTCTCAGAATATTAATGACTAAATAATCTGAGAATCTGGACTGCATGAACAATGAGACATGGTGATCAGAAGAAGACAAATTACAACCTACAATATGCAAATAACACAACTTTACTTCCTGAAAGTGATGACTTTAAAGCATTCACTCATAAAAATCAATGACTGCAGCCTTAAGTTATTTCGGCAACTAATTATAGAGGAACTCCAAATTCACACTACTTGAACAAAAGACAATATCATGGCAAATGGAGAAAATATTGAAGCTGTCAAGAATTCTATTTTATTTGGATCTTCAGTGAATGTTTATGGAGTTATCAATCATGAAATCTAATGACATATAAGGGAAGTTTGTTATGGAAGACTTGTTGTGCCAGCATATTCAGACTTTTCAGCCTTTGCATCTTTTCTTTGTAGCAATTCTTTAATATTTTTCAAGTCTTAATTTGAACTCCTTAATTTTACATTTAATCTTCTAATGCTCATTCTGATTGTGAACAGTTTCCTTTAACTTGCTATTTGGTTCACTTTATATTGTCATTATACTGATTCTTTATTGCAGTGAAACAAACTTTACAAATCACAAGTCAGTTTCTGTCCTGGTCTGTGCTGTAACGAATCTTTCAGATCATTTCTTCCGCTGCCTCCCGTACATTTGCAGTTCAACTGTGACTTGATTGCCTAGCTATTTTACAAGTCCAACTGCACAGGATGCCATTGATGACTTCTTTATTACATCCTTGGCACCTTGTATTTTTCCTAATGCCCTGCTTCCCTCTCAAAGAGATTTTGATTTCTTAGATTCTCAGAATTCTAGGAAACAGCACGTTGGTGCTCCATATGTATGATAGAGTGGGTCTTTGTCATATAATGGTAAATCAAACATAGCTACTAGGATTCCACTTCATGCATGAGAGTTTATGAAGAACAAGCAAACAAAGGAGAGTTAAAGCGTGTTTCTGCAATCATTGGATGTTACAGAAAAGTTCTCTCAACAAGATGTGTTTCTTAGTTTTATTCCGTCGCCTTCCCAAGAAAAGATCTAATCAAAACACTGTCTTCCTCCTGATCCAGTGAAATTCAAACAGAAAGGTCACCTCTGAAGTCTGTGGCAACCCAATTGTTCTTTGGTTTTTTATTTGGCAGCATAATCTTGGCAGATTGTGCTAAAGAGCACAGTATGTTCACAAGAGTGTTTAAGAAAACTCAAAACAGCAATGATGTGAAAAAGAAAGGACAGTTCTGGAGGATATTTTTGCTTTTATTTTTTCCATCAAAAAAAGATACATCTCCTCAATCGTCAATTGTTGCAAAGGCTGTCCTTCTAGATTTTGTTTGGAAACATACCATAATCCCCACGCAGACCTGATCTTACTCTCCCAAGACTTACTTTCCTTCCCCAAACTCAAAGTACATTTCAGAGGAGCATGTTTCCTGTCTCTCAGTGAGGTCCGAACTGCTGTTTTGACACGGGGTAAATCAGAGTAAAGTATCCTTGCGGGCAAGAGCCAGAGATACGGCACTTAAATCACTTGTTAGGGAATTTTTATTGAATTAATTTAATAAATACATTTTATTTTAGTATGTGAAAATGTATGGTTCCCCACTGAAGCTAACATTTTACCCCTGGATAATTTCATCCACCTTGGGTCACTAATTGTGAGATTATAACTACCTTTTTTAAGAAGTTGGCTAAGTCAACCTTTAGATGTTTGTTCACTGATACAGATCAATTATTTGTTTCGGGAGCAGTTAAAATGACAAAATTGTCTTGGAATAAAGGTTATTATTTGCATTTGCGTCCTCTGTCTGGATGACAGGAGGTACACTGTTGTAAGCATTAGGTTGTTAACCACAAATTCTGCTGTTTAACTCCCCCCCCAGATTTTCCTCAGGAGAAATATAAGGGTTTATGCACCCATAACAAGTTCTATCATCTCTCAAACCCACGGAGGCAGTTCTAACCAATCCTAAAGGCTTACTGGGAGTTCAATTGACTCAATGGCCCTGTGTTTGTTTTAGTTTTGACTAAAGAACTCGATTTTCATCTTATTTTAATAACCATTTTTGATTTATTTTGGCTATGCTATGTCCTTAATTATTTGAGGACAAAATTTCTGCCATTTTGATAATTTGCAGTCATATTATATGTTCATATTTATCTAAAATACTGTATTTTGACTTTAAAAGAGAAGCATATTGTTATCTTAGGCAGCTGTGATCATTTATAAAAAACATTTTTGGGTAAATTGAGTCATACTTGCATCTTAGATCATCGTTTTTACATTATACAGGTTAAACAATGAATCAAACCTCCCAATGCACCCCTCTCTCCCCTGCTCCCACTTTTTTCACATCAACCCCTTGCAGGATATTCTTCTCCCCTCCCCCTAAGGTAATACCTGTCATCTCCCTGGTCCACTTCTTCCCTTTTGCTCTCCCTAACCCCAAGTCACTCCTTTGTTAAAAAAAAAGAAAGAACAAAGACAAAGTTTCTTTGAATCATCATTCAAATATCATATAATTCAAGAGTTCAATCATATCAAGAAATGTAATATAATAATCACCACAGTGGTTTTGTTATTTGTTCTGCATTTCTCTGCATCCTGCTTCACCATACCTCCAAGAGACCCATAGTCTCATTCCTGTCCTTATAGATTAACCCATACTGAATTTCATGTACTGATAAACATACAGACATTAAAAACAAATAGTCAAAAAAGTTAAGAGTTCTAACAAAATAAATCAGAGAAAAAAACTCAGTTGCAATACAAATCAGGAGTATTTAAAATTAGCTCTGACCACACCCACAATGAAAGCTCAATAAGAAACAAAACAAACAAAAGGCGTGCAGAAAGATTGGAAATCTTGTACTTTTCTGGTGGGTTTATAAATGTGTACAAGCATAGTGGAATGCAATCCGGTGACACCTATAAGAATTGGGTTGAAATACTAAACCACTCGGTGATATGTCTGTAGGGAATATAGCTCAAATACATAAGTGGCAGGAGACTAAGAGACATGCCCCCCTAAGTTCAATGAAGCACAGTTCTGAATAGCAGGAAGGTGAAACCGGCCAAATGCCCATCAGTAGAAGAATGGGTCAGAAACCTGGGTGCAGGCACACAATGGAATGCTGGGCATGCCTGAGAAGCAGAAGTGAAACCATGACCTTGAGAGACTTGGAAAGTTTGCTGAGTGAAGATAATCAAGCACAAAAGGACAATTGTTATAGGAGCATGCAACTATATGATAAACATCAAGATGAGGAAGGCCACTCTATTCAGTGCCTGGATAATTCTAATCCATTTCCCTAAACCAGTGGTTCTCAAATTTACTAATACCACCACCCTTTAGTGCAGTTCCTCATGTCTGGTGATCCCAAAACATAAAATTATTTTTGTTGCTACTTCATAGCTGTAATTTTGCTACTGTTATGAATCATAATGTAAATATCTGATATGCAGGATGTATTTTCATTGCTACCAATTGAACATAATTAAATCATAATGATTAATCACTAAAACAATACATAATTATATATTGTGAAATATTTATTTCTAATTACAAATAAATGGAATTTTATCTGAAAGCATGGTATAACATGGGTAACAATCTTCAGGTTGGGTACCTGTATGTGGGCATATCTGCATGTGGGCAGACCCATCTGGAGACGAATAGAAGAGCAGTGTCTTGCTTCCTAATGATATCAGAAATATGTGATTTCCAATGGTTTTACGTGAGTCTTGTGAAATGGTCCTTCGATCCCCCAAAGGAGTCACAGTTCACAAGATGAGAACCGATGCCCTACACGATGTGATAGAGGGCCTGACTATTGTCCATGGAACATTCATCACACCCTCTAGATAGATTTCTCCAAAACCTTTTCAGTGGAAGACACCTCATCTCCATGTTTCAAGATCTGGGCAGAGGGAACATTATTCAGTTGTTGTAATACAAGGTTGTCCTATAGTTACCCAAACTAACAGGTGCTCCTACAAAAATTATGAGAAAATCCTCCTGGACATTTAAGTGTAAATGTGTAGAAGGGTTGCATCGATGTTTTTAGGAAAATGTGGAAGAGAAACCTTGCAGTTGGAAAAGAAAACATGTTTCACAGTATTTAGGTGACACACAAGGGGATCATAAGTCTGGTACTAGTTTTATCATTGGAAACTTTTGACCTAGTAGGCCTAGGTGACTCAGTCTAAGACTTAGGCTCTGAGTGTATTTTTTTGTTTTGTTTTACAATTTACTTTAAATTGGGAGACAATTCATGTATCATTCCATAGTTCAATCCCATCAAGCAATATTTTACAATTTCTACCACAATCAGTTTCCAAACATTTATTTCCTGAATTCCTTAACATCTTGTCCCTTTTACTCTATTCTTTCAAGGTGCACAGCATACTTTATAAGGAGCTACCAGAAGGACTCAATAGGGAAACCTCACTAAGGGAACTGGTTTTACCTGAAACTCACTTGTGCCCACTGGATTTAAGGCTCCCCTGCATGAGAAAAAGCAGAGGACTTCTATCTCAAACTCATAGAACTGGTGGACTTTGGGTTTGGGGTGCAATTTCTTGCCTTGAGGTACTCAAGGAATGGTGGCCCAGAACTAGTATATACTTACTGATTAATACACTTTTTGCTTCATTATTGCAAGTATTATTCTGGAAGATAGGGCTCTGGTACTGTAAATGAATAGTTTCTGTTGGTTTTCCCTATCACCAACCCCTATTGTTTGTGTAAATAGTACCCAGTCACTTAAGAGTTTAATATCTACAAGTCTTCAGTCTGTATATAGTAGTTCATCCTTGACTGATAGTCATGTGAATTATGTATCTCGACATTGTTTTAAATTACACACCACTGGGTAACCTACTGACACCATCAATGCCTAATGGTTATGTATTGTGCTGCTTCATACAGGCTCTGAAGTTTGCAATAACCAGGCAGTCTCCCTGGGAAGGATGAGGCTTTCTGCTCCTGTGAAGATGTTCCAACGCAGAGACTCCCTGCAGAAGTTCTACCCTGCTCGAGAGGGCTCCTATAAGCTACCATAGAGGCAAAGGTCTTGCAAGTGATGCTCCTGGGGATGATTGACAATATTTGCTAAAATAAAGTGACAGCAATGTGTCTGAGGTGAACCAGAGGCAGATATAAACCACACATTCATGAAGGTATTTGGGGATTGCACTTAAGTCCAGCCACTAGCTAAGAATAATTAGTTCTTAGGACAGGGCTCACTTGATGCTCCTCGGCATGAAGAGATCATGGAAAACATGGGTGTTGCAGCAAACTGTGGTGAAGAAACTGCATAGTGCCCAGTGATCAGAAGTACAGGCTCCAGAGTCCTCAAGACTTATTTTTAGTGAGATGTCAACCAAGTCCAAATGGAAGAGGCACACCAGCCTCTGTGATCTAAGAATGCAAATAATAGAATCCAAAGCAAAAGAAGGGGATGGCATTAGAGTTTAAACTGTGACTATCTCCTCAGGAGAAGGGAACAAATGGTAGCAGAATCCCAAAATCCATTTGAAGGGTCCAACATTATCAAGCTTCTGGTGAATGCCCTCTGATCAGAGTTGATCAAGATGTAATATGTAATCAATTGATCTCCATTTTAACCAATTTTAAAGCTGCCCCAGTTTTTTTTTAAAGAAAAAAACTAAATGGGAAAGACACATGGATTAAGCACCTGGCAAATCCCCTCTGACCATGGAACAAATAAATGAATACCCTAGCCACCTTGCTGACATGCACAATGCAGGAGACTGTGGACTTTTGCTGATGCAGCTAAGTTAAAATTTAGCACCCTGTCATCAAATTTCCTTGACAGACTATTTAAATTTGTTCTACTTTTTAATTATTTTGATTGTGGCTTTTATCTGTCTCACTTTGTTATTCTTGCTAGATTTTTTTTTTGTTTTTAAATCTGCTTCTGTATATAAAATCTAGGATACATAACTCTATAAGGATAGTAACTAGAGCAATGCTTCCTTGAGGGTATGGCAGGGAAACTTGTGGAAATGGAGACAAATTATGGTGAGTAGAAGAAGAAAAAGCTTTTCTATAATTATTATGGTGATGATTGTAGAACTCTTATTGCAATGATTGAACTATTGAACTTTATGATATGTGACTTATATGCTAACACAATTGGAAAAAATTTAAGAAATCAGTAATCTAATAGCGAATGCTATTAAAATGATACTTGAAAAATGGAGTTCATAAAATAAAAAGCACTCCAAATAAAATTTCCTTAATAGATATGCACATTATTATAGTACCATAAAATAATAAAGTTCTTATGCACACTGAAAAGAACAAAAAGAATCATAAAGCAACCCAAACTACAAAACACAGGATTTCAAGTCCTGAAACCTCATCATGTCACTACTTTTTCTTAAGACCTTTTTTCCTGTGGCTGACTTCTGTGGGCATAGAGGGTATTGGTTTTCTTGTTGGTACAGCCTCCATTAGCGCTTAACAACACACGAGGAAGAAACTAAAGGTAGAGATGCCAGCCAGATTTCACAACTGCTTGAGCCTTAGGCTCTCCTGATAGTCAAAGCCATGTTAAGAGTTGATGGCTGGGACCAGGTGCTAGGTCCTTGAGCACCTCTGTAGATACGAACATATGGACCAGCATTCTCTCTGGTTACCCGGAAGAAGAGAGGGACCAAGGATGATTCAGTATACCTTTAATTAGCCTCCTCCACTGCAAGGTATACCTGTGTGTCTCACTCCTCCTTCAGACTGCACTTTTGATCCCAGGGAGGTGGAGAGAGACACCAACAGTCTCTGAGTATACTAACTTGGTAGCCTTTCATTGATGTGTTCACCCAGAGTGGTGGTTTATGGTTAAAGGGGCTAGGGGAAGCACAGTTATCACTGTCTGGCCCCAGAGAGTGGATCAGGGTTGGCCAACTGAAATGTTTCCTTGTTAAGTGTCGGAGGCTGTCCTGTGCTACCAGCTGAGCAGTCTAGTTCCCCGCCAGCTACTCTCTCAATGGTTGTATGTAGATCCCTCAGTTTTTTCTGCTGATATGCTTAGTTCATTCAGCCCCAGGTCCTTAGAGGTCCAGAGCTCTAGCTTTATAATCTACACTTTATGATATCTTTGTTTTAGAGGGTAATTTCGGTATGTGTGTCTTGCTCACTATCATACAAGAAGCTAAAAGCAAATAGTCTTAAGAAACCAGCTAATTATTGAAGGGTGGGTAAGATTTGCTGTCCCTGGGAACTGTGCCTACATGCCTTCACATTTAGGCTTACTGGAGTGAGTTGTCTCTGGGCACTTAAAGCAGGGTCTGAACGCACTCACCCATGGAGATAAAACTGAGCACTTTTGATTGGAGGCTTCCCTTTGGAAAACTATTAGTAGCCCAGAGAAAACCTTGTAAAGTGAACTGGCTGAATTATATCTTGAGCATTAGCACTAGAATTCTAACATGTCAACTTCTACAATAAACTTTGTAATCATACTTATTGTCTTTAAGATCTATGTAGCAGTTGCAAGGGCTTTATAGACTTTCATAGTTGAAAAAAGTAGAGAATGTTGTTTGGGTGATTTTCACACAGCAGGTTTCAACTATGGACATAAGCAAAACCCTGCCTAGGTCCTGTGGCATATTTACAATCCTTGTTGTGTTCAAGCTCATTATTTTAGTCTCTGCAACAGTTTATCTCCCTGCAGGTGGTAAGATTGCATCATATATATGTAGGACAATGCCCTCAAGAGGAATTTATCCCTGAAGAAGGCATCAGATTTGGTAAAACGGAGGATTAGCAAAGTATAGAAAAATCTTCCACAAAATGCATTGATTCAATGGCTCCAACAATCATCTCAAATATAGGAATGATTTTGATGTTACTTCTGGGCCAAAAATAGTAAGTCACTCGATCGTACACAGAGTAACTGCATCTAAACTGCCATGACAGTCACAAACCACAACTGATGCAATTGTGGAAGACGTGCCATTGTTTGCATTCTCAACTTTGTAGTAGCAACAAGTTAGCTTTCCAAAAAGTTTAGGAATTAATGCTTATTTCAGAAAAATAGGGCAAGAAGGAGGAGAAAAAGAAATCCAGCATTTTTGTGTCTTATATATACAAAAGGACTGGGAGAAGAAATTCAGAGAGTTAAACCAGTGATGTTAGATAGTGCCAGGTGAACTAAATACCATTGATTTTGCAAACAAAGCATATATACAATTTATTAGTCTGTTGCTAAGCCTAAATTCTTATTTACGTTATATGTACAGTCATAATACTATTGTTTTTTGCCATCACTATTATTTTTTAATTTAATTTTCTATGAATCATTTTATTGGGGGCTCATACAACTCTTTATTATTATTTTTACAACTCTTTATTATTATTTTTAAATCATTTTATTGGGGGCTCATACAACTCCCATCACAATCAATACGTGCATCCACTGTATGCAAAGCACACTTGTACTCTTGTTGCAATAAACATTCTAAAACATTCTCTTTTCACTTAAGGCCCTGGAATCAGCGCCCCATATTTCCCCTGCATACACAGTACTACCGTAAATGCACAGCAGAGCAACAAATAACTCTAATAATATTTTAATAGTTCTAGTAAAGTGCCTCTATTTTTCAGATATTTAGTGATGCACAATTAAGCAGTGTTTATTTATCCAAAATCAACTAGATTCCAAAAACATTCCAGAAACTCAAAATAATCTACCACAATAGATAGTTCTTTAATGTTTAGAATTGAAGCATTCCAAATGTCTCTTTTCAATGGAAACTTACCTACTATTACATATGAATACACATGAATTTTCAGCTTTAAATATGTGACTGATGGGCTGTCTAGTTACCAGACAGTGCCAGCTGGAGCTGTCATTTTAGAACTGGACAAGAAAGCAATGCTATGAAGAAAATAAGAGGCATAGGAGAGAATCATTAGGATTGCCTTAAAATAGACAACTATTAAAGTTCAACTATTAAATTTCAAGAGTTGTCCCAGGATGTTAAAATAACCAGGAGGGCAAAATGTGTGTTGCTTCTGTTTATTGTTGCTGCTGCTAGTTCCTGCCATTCAGTTCTAGCTGATTGCAATTCAATAGACAATAGACTGAAGCACCTTCTTATGCTCCTCTGTCCTCACGATCTTTATGTTTGAACAACTGTCACCAGCACTGTCTCCATCCATCCTCTTAAAGATCTTCTGTCTTTTGCTCACTCTCTAGTTTACCAAGCATACAGGGCTTTACCAAGGACAGCGTCCTCACATGTTACAAGAGAGTGGTTCTCTTCTCAGAACTATTCTGACTGTACTATCTCTAAGCCCTGCAGTATATTACATTTTCAGCACTCACCACCAACACCAAAATTCAAATCAACTTCATTCTGAGGTTGCCCTAATTCTTTGTAGACCTTAGACAAGAATAGGAGACTACTGGAAATATCATGCTTTGGCTAAAGTGCATCTTAATCCCCAAAGTAGCAAGCTACTTGAAAGAAGTCTGTGGAGCAGATTTCTTCGATGCTACATATCATTTGATTTCCTGGTTCCGGCTACCATGAGCACTGATTGTAGATCCATGTGAAAGGAAGCCATCAACACCTTCAACCTCTACTCCATATATCATACTCTTGTCTATTAGGCCAGTTGTAATGATTTTGGTTTTCTTTTTATTGAGTTTGGATCCATTCTAAAGGCTAGAGTTCTTGCTCTTCATCAGCAAGTGCTTGGAGTCCTCTGCCTATCAGCAAACAAGGTTGAGTCACCTGCGTATAACATATTTGTAACAAGTCACCTTCCAATCCTTAACCATGCATTTCTTTATAGAGTTCAAATTCTCAGTGAATTTACTTATCATCTGGTTATCTTTTTATTTTAAATCATGTAGTGACTTTTGTTAAACTATCTTCCCCTTGTTCAATAAAGTTTCTACAAGTAGCTGCTATTGTTAGGTACCCATCCTCTGACACATCCAATAATGCTGTGCTTCTATTCATTAGGTCTTCCGTATCTGACAAGGTTTCAAAGTTATATATAAAGTTTTCAGCAGCTACTTCCTCTGAAGTGGGCAGCCAATTCTTTCTTCATAGAAAGAAGAAAGTCTTAGTCTGTATATTAGGCACAAATCTCCGGGGAAGCAAAATCAGGAAAATATATGTACATACAATTATATGTATATAGTAGGAAACAGTTCAGTAAAACTCACTTTGATATAGTGAAGGTTAGTTAATATACTGCCTTTAAGATACTGAACATCCTAAAAAATTTAAAAAAAAGATACTGAACATCTTTCCAACTCACACGACCACTAGCCCAAGGCCAAGAGAGCAGACAGAGGGAAGATGATGTCGCAAGGTGTGGCAGAGGCCAGTGAAGGTGAAGCAGATGAAGGTGGATCCTCATGGTGCAATGACAGGAAGGGGAAGGATGGCGCTCCATTGTCTGGTGTAGTGTCAAGACCAACAGGATCATCCCACAGGCAGCAGACATGGCAGAGCAAGGCGGTGTCACAGTGTGGAACAGCACAGAACAGCACAGCAATGCCGTCCGCCAAGGTCAATGGGCTGCCTTGGCCAGGTGGTGCATAGCACTGCATGGCATACAGCTAGCACAGCACATATAATGAGGCAGGGCAGCTAGACCAGGCAACACACTGGTCCCACCATCAGGGAGAGAGAGACAGGAGCTGGCCTCCAGAGAGCCACTTATCTCAGTCAGACCTCCAAAGGAGGCCAAAATGCTGAGAGCAGATTGAAAGGCCGAACTCTACCCACCTCCTCTTACTGGTGCCACTTTGGCACACACACACAAAGCTGTCACAGTCTGCACACTCCCTTGATACCTTGTCGCTGTGCTTAGCTCTGCTGACATTTGCAATACCAATGGCATACCAGAAAGTTCACTTGTGTTTCACTGATATGTAAAGGCATTGAAGTGTGTGTACCCTAATAAAATATGGATCGCCTTGGGAAGAATGAGAATTCTGCAACACTTCAGTGTGCTCATTCAAAACTCGAACAGGGATCGAGAGGCAGATGTGCAAACAGAATGAGGGAATACTGTGTGGTTCACAGCAGGGAATGTGTGAATCAAGGTTGCATCTTCTCTGCATACTTGTTCTAGTTTTTTGCTGAGAAAATGATCAGACAAGCTTGACTATGGCATCAGGATTAGAAGAAGGCGGGTCAATAACCTGAAGTATGCAGATGACACAACTCTGCTGGTTGAAGGTGAGGACGACATGAAGCACTTGGTGGTGAAGGTCAAGGGTTGTGGTGTCAGTTTGGATTATAGCTCAAGGTAATGAGAGGTATCATCATGACCAATGGATAAAAGGATGATGCTGTCAAGGATTTGTCTTGGATCCACAATCAATATTGGTGGAAGCAGCAATCCAGAGATCAAAAGATGCATTGCATTAGATAACTGTGCTGCACAAGAATTCCTTTGGGTATTGAAGTGAAACAATATTTTTGAGAAGACGAAGAAGTGCCTGATCCCAGCCCTGGTGTTCCCCTTTGCATCATATGCATGTGAAAGCTGGACACAGAATAATGAAGATTGTTGAAGAAGAGATGCTTTTGAATGTTGGGCGCTGGAAGAGAACTTGGAAGTACCATGAACTGTTAAAAGGAAAAACAGATCTGCATGACACAAAGTACAGCAAGATTGCTCCTTAGAGGCAAGAATGGCAAGACTTAGTCTTACATACTTTGGACACATTGTCAGGAGACACCAGTTCCTGGAGAAAGACATCTGGTTTGGTAAAGTGGAAGGGTTGTGATAAAGAGGAAGGCCCTCAAGATGAATTGACACAGTGGCTGTATCAATGGACACAGACACAGGGATAATTATAAGGATTTCCCTGGATTGCTCAGTGTTTGATTCTGATGTGCATAGGATTATTATGGGTCAGAGTTGCCTGAATGACAGTGAAAGTCTAATATCCATTTGCAGCATCCACACACAGATTCAGCCTCCAGTGAATCCCTTCTTGCCATAGACCAGGGATGTGAATTGCCTTACTATGTTCCACAGTGCACTGGAAAGTGGATGATTATAGATGCAGTTAGGTCAAAATTTAACATCTATTGTTTGATATTCCTTTTTCTAATTTTTAATATTTCATAATGTCTTTGCAATGTTATTGTTTCTCTGTTTAAAGAAATCCAGGATAGGTTAGAGTACAGAGACAGTACTGAATTAATCATTTGAAGAGGTGATTGCAGGAGGGAAGAGAGGAGAAACAAGAGCTAATTACAATAAGTACTAGAAAGTTTCAAAAAGAAGAAAATATTATAAAACTGTGATGTTGACTGTACAACTCTTCTTAAAATGATTGAACTATTGAATGTTATTTGTGAATTACATGCCAGCAAACTCTTAGCAATATTCAACCAAAAGGAAAGTACATTCATGTCGTTACTTAATATGAAAGAAGTGAAGGAAATACTCAAGTCTGACTTGAAATATTTAAGTATTTTATGGAAAAAACATTGAAGGAAACAAGTATCTGCTTATGAAGAAGAAAGACATACAAATAAACTCTTGACATTTAATTATCTCATGAGTCAGTATATTATCAAGAACTGATTAGTCAAGGAAGGATTCCAAGCAGTAATTAAAGCATTACCATAAAACAAAAAGTTCTCAGAAAGATGGAATACCATTTGATATGTATCAATAAATAGATGCCATTCTGGAAATTCACCTTCTTCTATGCCAAACATTGGAGACAGCTATCTGGTCCATTGATAGGAGGAGATCAACATGTGTGGGTGCACCAGAATGAACATACTCCAAGGAAATCCTATAGAGTGTGGACATTAGTGAACAATAGCATTAATATCATACCCAGGTATAACTTTGCTTACATACATCTTCCTTGAACTGCTCTGGATCATTGATGCCTGATAATATCGTGTCCAGACTTCATTCGAATTTCATTAATTTCTTTCAGCTACATTTCCCTTCATCAAGTTCCACCAAGCATCCTGTGCCCTCCTCCCTATTGAATTTATATCACTTGCTGTTTTCATGTTCCTGGGTCTGTTGACGGGTTGTCACCCCGCCACCCCACCCCGCCTCCTCTACCATGTCCCTCCAGAACCAGAAATCTCATGGTTTTCTCCTCTAGATTTTTTATCACATCTATCATATCTACATAGACATACAGAAACAATAATAAGCATAAAACAAGAGAAAGCTAAATAAAACAACAAAACCAATGACAAAAAGAAAATCTCATAATTGGTTCCAGGTGTGTTTGTTGACTTTTATGGGTGTTTTCAAGTTGAGTTTGATGGAGTGACACACCCTGGCCCAAAGTCTATCTGTGGTGTTCCCCGGACTTCATTGTTTTTCTTCCCTTGTTGTTCTGTTACCTGCCTTTAGTGGTTCACCCTGGTGTGGTGGGGTCAGATCAGGCACAATACCTACACTGTTTCTCCAGTGTTGTCCCTCATAGCGTAGGGATCACTGAGGGCAGTCCTGTGTGGTGGTGGAGGCAGCCCTGTGGTCCTCTCTGTGCATGGCTGCTCTGAGCTGGCCTATCATTCTAGGGACTTGGTCGATGAAGATGTCTTCCACTCTCTCATCTTCCCCCTTGCTTTGCTCCTATGCCCTCTGATAAGAGGTGCTCCTCTCAGTGAGCTGCAGTTTCAGTACTGTCCTTTGAAGTGCATGGGGAGGTGGGGAATTTCCATGTAAGTGGGATTGGACTCAGCCTCACTGATCTCGCTGTTGGTTTACTGCATCATGCAGGTACGTTGCATTCACTTCCTGGATCACCAGGTTGAAGTCGCTCCCTCTCTTTTGAAGATATACACAATCCCCACCCCTTGGGTGGGTTAGTGCCCTGTTTCCCTGCTACCCACGTTTTTTATTTTTCTCTTCCCCTCCTTTTCAGTTGGCCGCTATATGTATCCCTGGATGGGGTTTGTCCCCTGCCATATTACCTGGACCTTGACTACCAGAACAACAACAATAAAAAAATGCAACTGAATGCAAGATTTTACTTTTCTGTTTTGACTGACCTGTTGTTGTTGTGGATTATGCATTGGGCTGCTAGCAAGAAAGTAAGCAGTGTAAATCAGCCAGAAAATTTGTGACTTTCTACTCCCATAAACAATTTACAGTCCTCAAAATCCCTGGGGTGGGGATTCTAATCCGTCCTATAAGGACTTCAAGAGTCAGAATTCACTCAAAAGACTTTGAATTTGGTTTTTAATTTAGAAGCTGCGATGATTTGGGAATTAGAAGGAAGGACTTCATCTTTTGTAATTTAACTATGGTATTCAGAGGGACAATGAAGAGAAGAAGATATGCTTGGCAAAATGGAGTGTGTTCCAGAAGGAGGAAGATCTTCAATTAGCTAGATTGGTAGAATGTACGCAAAAAGATCAAAGATTATGGGGATGACTTAGAATCAGGAAATATTTTATCCTGTTGTTCGCAAAACTGCGTTGAATCTTATTTGGCTTCCAGATTATGTAGCAACAAAAGCATAATGGATTTTGATATCATAACTTTTGTTGTTGTTGTTGTTGTTTTGTTTTGTGTTTGTTTGTTTGTTTGTTTTTGGCATCACTGCCCTCTGATGGTAATGCGCATTACCCAGTGCTGATCCTGAGAGTGGCCAAGCCCGCGGGTCGCAGTCCCAATATTATAACATTTTAAGATTGAAGATGTAGAGAATGGGTATTTGATTAGTGACGTGTTCTCAGTTCAAGCTCTGAATGTTTTTGGAAGTGAACCCCAAATGTTCTTTACAAGTAAAGGCAGTGAGAATTATATTTGTTTCCTGTGTACAACTCACCCATGTAAAGCAAAAAGATGAACATTCTCAATGAGATAAATTGACAGAGTACCTTCAACAATGGTCTCAAATATACCAATACATGTAAATATGGCACAAAACCAGTCAACAATTTGTTCTATGATATTAAGACCCTTGAAAGTCAGAGAAAAAAATGATGGCAACTAGAAAAAATTGGAGGCAAACCGATGGCAACTGAAAGCATAGCCACTGACACTCCAAGATGGGGCATCGATCCCTTTGTTGTGCATGGGTGACTCTGAGTCACGTCTAACTCAAAGGTAAGAACAACAAAAGCACCAGTTTTTTGATAAAAATTAATGAAGACTGCACTCTTCTAAAATATTAGCTGGTGTTATTTATGCAAACAAATAATAGAAATTGAATAACTACTCTTGAGTCGATTCTTATTCATTGTGCTGGTGTGGTTTCAGTGTAAAAGCATGCTCCATAAGTTTTTCAACGATTCAGTCTTTTGAAAGTGGTTCAGTAGACTTTACTACTGATGTGTCTCTACCTTGACTCACTTTCCCAGTGTTTTGTCAGGGTTTTGACTGTCCTCTGAGTCTCCAAGATTATAACTCTTTACTGAAGCAAAAAGCTCGGTCTTTGTCCTTCAGAGAAAGACCAGAATGTCTTTTTGAACTGTCTTGACATTATCAGCCTAATATGTAACCATTAGGCCATTTGCTGATTACTTAAGTGTGGTCTTAAAAGTTGTTATTCTTATGAAAAAATGAATGCCAAATCACTTGCTACGGTCCATTAAGTTATACACTACTGAGATTCTTTTTATTTGTAATTTTCTAAACCAATTTAAAGTCTACAAGGAAGAAACTTTTACTTTAGCGAAACATTTTAATCAATACTTTTTCAGAAAGATATGCCTAATTGGTAATACTTGATAATGTATGAGAGGAATAACAAATGAGATTTTTTTAAAACATTAAGGAAATATTTGCTGACTTACAGAATCAGAGTAACTTAAAATATTAACAATTATTACATTCAAATTGTTAACATTTCCCTGTTTTGTTAATAAAGTATTTAATTTGGACTAAAATATCACTCATGAGCATTTTCCTGTAATGAGATGGGCAAAAAAAAAGTGTGCTGCTCCTTTAAGCAAAAGGTGAAAAACAAAATTTTGTTTCTTTTCCAACTGTAAATGATAGGTAGCCAGTTTAAGGACGAGGGTGGGGTCAGGAGCTGTAATTTCTAAATGCCTCCCTAAAAAGCAGTGGCTGGCCAGTCCACATAAAGGAGTTGGAGGAAAGTGAAGCATCAGAGAAACAATCCATCAAACACTTAGGGGAAAATCCAAACCTGGCCACACACCCCAATAGGTACCTGAGATATAACATATGGGTGTGCCTGGATGGAGCCATTAAAACTGAGCATGTGCAGACTAGGGCCACAGGTGAAGAGCGGCTTTTTAAAAAATTCATTTAATTAGGAATTTTAACAGCTCTTATAAAAATC
This sequence comes from Nesogale talazaci, assembly GCA_004026705.1. Taxonomy (NCBI): domain Eukaryota; kingdom Metazoa; phylum Chordata; class Mammalia; order Afrosoricida; family Tenrecidae; genus Nesogale; species Nesogale talazaci. Next base: position 52,124 of record PVJH01007349.1, on the reverse strand, counting down.
CATACATCAGTTGGATGCATGTTTATACATATGTTGTCAACATTATTTTTTGAGACATTCACTTTCTATTGAGCCCTTGGTATCATCTACTCTATTTCCCACCCCCTTGTTCATCTTGTGATCAAAATGTTGGCTTCTGTTGCTGGCAAAAGGGGCACTCAGCAGTGGCTGTGGCCACGTCAGCCTTGGGGAGTGGAAGTCATGTAGCTGCATCCATGCATAACCTCCATCCCTGCCACCACGTCCACTTTGTTCCTGTGTCCATCTGGCAATGACAGGATAGGCAGAGGAAAAAGGAAGACCAATCTCCACAGTGCGTGTAATATTATCCACTTGAGTCCGAAAGTCCTCCTCTTCAGAGGTAATCTTTGTTGAACATTCAGGGTAATTGAATATAATTATATTTGAAATATAGCTTAGTAAATTATAAATTATTATAAATTTTGTATATTACACTGACCACTGTCTCACTTGCCCCATGATTTCTGCTGTTCATTTCCCTGGAAGGGGGGTGGTGGAGATCTGAGGTTATTTGTCGATCATTGCAATCATTGCCCCCTTCCTCCCATCCTTTCACAAATTTCCCCCACCCTTCTGGTGTTGCTCCTCCTTTTCCTTCTCCTGGATTTCACATGTCTTGAGTTCCTATCTCTTACCTTTACCTGTGCACATGCTTAGGACTACCTGCAGTGAAAGGCAGTACTGGGGTCAGGAGAGTGGGGCTGAAGGAAGCATCAAGGAACCAAAGGAATATTGTGTGTTTCATCAGTGATTTACTGTGCACAGATTGACTCATTCCTTCCCTGTGACCCTTCTGTGAGGTGATGTTCCAATGTCTACAGATGGGTTTGGGGTCTCTTGGGATTTCCTGCTCCAGATTCTCAAGCTTGGTGTGGCGCTCCTCTTCTGGTATTCCTTCTGTGTGCTTTCTGTGCTCCCCTGAAGTGGCCAGCTTTAAAAGCAAACTCTTGTGAGTCTCCTGTGCGACCTTAGAAGCTCTCTAGAGAAAAGTGTCCATTTTTTGAGCCTGTGATATGTGAAACTTCCCTTTCCTTCATAAAATTCACTTGAATTTGAAAAGGTGCTTTTGTTGCATGAATTTTTTCAGTGTTACAAAGCAAGAACCTAGGTAAAACACCCCAGAGACCCATGGTAGACATAAGCGAAGTGTATAGTTCATGAAATGTCACATTAATCAGTTTCATTCACACTATCACATTTCTACTAGAAATGATTCAATTTGAGATATTCTAACCTTGAACTACACTGTGGTTGTTATTCTATATTTTGAAGCAAATTATATCAAAAGGAAAAATAACAATAGAACCAACATACAATGATACACTGTTGCCTTTAAATCAGAACTACAGCTTTAATTCCAAAAGACAAGGTAAAAATTTCTCTTCTCTAACTGGGGTACATTCTCATTACACAAAATAAAATTTATAACTCTATAATTATTCTTTGGTATGTCATGATTTAGATTTTTAAAATTAGGGTGATTAGAGTGAAATAAGTAAAAATTTTTTTCCCCCAAAATTCTAACCCTTAATTTTCCTTAAAATGCTGCTTATTATGAATCTAAATACTTTAAAGATAAAGTATAGATTTTTTACTTTTTAGTTTCAGATAATTTTACATATTTCTTCATAAAAGTTTAAAATTCAACGAAATATCTGAAATATATTATTTGGTATGATATTTCATCATTTTTGAACTACAATGATTAGGAAACTGATAAATGCATACAACTCAGCATTGAAAAAAACAAAACTCAGACTAATGGATTATAGTACTAGCTAGATCTCAGGAAAATGGACACCCATAGACACAATGAAGTCATCTGTATATTGGTATAATCTCTTAAGTACATTTTGGCAATATATGATAAATTTGAACAGCCACTTTTCCCTTGCATTTTCCTGTGTATAAATCTGGATGAACTAGAGAAGCAAATCCATAGAAACTCACATGTATGAGAGTTTTATATAAAGGGTAAATACATTAAGAAAGCAATCCACGCCAGTGCTGCCGAGGGCTGTAAGTACAACATAAGCCTATATGTCCAACACTAATCTACAAAGTTCGCCTCAATCTCAGAAAACACATGCATTGATACTGACTGCAGGAGGAAAGCAGATTCAGTGAGCATGTAAGCATCTCACCACTGGCAGCAGTCTCCACATGGCTTCTCCAGCACCAAGGGCTGAATCAGGGTAAGTTCCATGTGGGTTCTTCTCAAAGATGCCTTGCAGGAAGTGAGCCTTGCCAGGTTAAGCAGGGAACTGGCTAAAACAACTGCATCCTGGTCCCGCCATCTGAAAGCAAGAGACCCGAGAACTCAAAAAGCAAGGCTCATTGAGTAATTTATCTCGCCATACTTCAATTAATCCTATATATGCTTATTGGCCAGGTTGGCACAATAAACCTTAAATATTTCATAGTGCTTTTGTTCCTTGGTATTGCCATGATGCATAAAAGTTATGCCAGTTGAGTCACCCATGGTAAACAGGTTTTGAGTGAGGTACCATACAAAGAACAGACTAAGAAAAATAAATAAGCTGTCTACTTCTGAGATATTAGTCATTAAAACCCTGTGAAAGCTGTCAAATCCCATGTTATAGTATCAGAAAATGAACTTCAGAGATTAGAATTGCTCAAAATACTACAAGGGAAGAACTGTCTCTTCAATCTAGAGTCTACCTTGATTGTTTGGGGGGTGGGGTGAGAAATAAACCTCTAAGGCTCTTCATTTGCTATCAGAGCCTTAGCCACATTTAAGGAAACATTTGCAAGATTCATTAACAATCAGAAAGCAAACGATACTTATAAAACTTGAATCTAGGATAATTGGAAGTTTTCAAAAATGAAATAGAATGTCTAAATATGATAATCTAGGAATTCATGAGATAAAGTGAACTGTGATTGTCTGTTCTGAATTGAGACCACATATAGTTTACTATATTTGTAATGATTAATTCAAAAGGCATGGTATTACACTTACAACATATCAAGATCTGTATTGACATTCAATGCTGCTTTTGATAAGATAATAGTTACATGCCTATAAGGAGCTTCAGATAAAACAACTATTTCTAACATTTAATTAGATATAATCTTACCATTAACCTTAGCGATGAAATAATTAAAAAATTCTGGAAAGCGCTTGCATCTCCTCAGTCTTGATGGGAAAACATACACAAGGGTCAGCAGAGAGACCTAGAACTATCTATTATTTTGTGTGTTTTATTTCCTCTTGTTCTTTATGTTTTATTTGTTTTATTATATTTAATTTTCATTTCTATTTATCATTTTATCTTGCCCTGTGTCTATCTGTAGAAGATAGGCAGGAAAGACAATCTGGAGGGGAAAAGTATGAGACTAGAGTTTCCTTGGGTATCAGGGGTGGCCAGCCTCTGGTGTACTCACAGCAAGGGTTCAACAGGCAGTTGTGCAGCAATAATTTTTATTTATTACAATAACTGTATAGAGATCATGACACAGGAGAAAGAAACAATAAGAATCAGACATAATCACATCAGGGTAGCATACTCACCTCCACCTGGTATGGTGGTCTGCATGGAGATGGCGAGGGAGAGCAAACATTAATTTTGCCTGTTTAAGTAGTCTAACATTGGACACATAATTTCTCTAGTCACTGGTCAGGACAGCTGGTGCACATGGGGCTGTCTTAAGGGCTATAAGATGACAATGGCTTAGGGATGACTCTAGACTAAGAGGAGAGGAATGTAATAAGGAGGGACTTCAGAGGGGAGTAGGTGAACAGGTCTACATTGTTAGCGATCATTGACAATGACTCTTGAACCCCACACATAGGCCTTGAGGGAAGCCTATCCTATCTTGAGCCATGCAAAGCCCTCAGATGACTGCGGGCATCAGGGAGATTAGCAATCTTAGTCAGCTTCAAATGCTGGTAAGTAAGTTGCTTAATATTTTAGAGTATATGATGTGGAAAAGTCCTGTCTTCATCCCACACTGGGGAATATGGAAGAGAAGGGAACATGAACGAGGAGTGGGAAGCCAACAAACTCTGGGATAAGGGAACAGCAAGAGATCTAAAATTTATGGTGAGGAGAGTATATAATGCTGAGTGTGGATTAATCAGAAGCAATATATCTGAGTGGAAATACTGAGAGGATGATCATAATAGTGGATAGGAGGAAGGTAAAAGGAAATAGGAAGCAAAAGTTATTTATAAAGGTATTTTGTAGACATTTATATATGTGAATATATAAATATATACTGAAGCAGACAGCAACAGAGGACATTTTGGGGGTCACATGGTAGGGAATCAATTCAGTCTGAGCTCCCAAAATGTTCTGAATCAAGAACGGAGCACTCCTTGGTGAACAGTCAAGAGGAGAGAATGACAGGACCAACGGTTCCTGGGGAAACTAGGGGAGGGGGTGAAGAAGGGAACATGGACAAGCTCAGGGGTGGGGGGAACAATAAGTTTTCCAGAAACAGTGGTGAGGAGGGTGTGGAGGGCCTGTTAGGGCTTAAGCAAAGGTGATGTAATTGAGAAGAGGTACTGAAACCCAAATGAAGGCTGAGTGTGATAGTGGGACAGGAAGAAGGTAGAAAGTAATAGAGGAAAGAAACGGAAGGCAAAGGGTACTTGTAGAGGTCTAAAAACAGGCATGGATTTATGTAAATATAATTATTTTTGAAAAGGATGGAATAAATCTAGGTACCTATATTTATAGGCTTAGTAATAAGGTAAAAGATGGATCGTAGGCCTCCACTCAGGTATTTCCTCATTGCAAGAACTCTTTGTTCTATTAAACTTGTATGCCATGAAACTCACTGGCCCAATATGATCACTGAAGTCAAATGGGTACATAAGCAAAGTGGTGAAGAAAGCTGATGGTACCTGGCTATCAAAGGATATAGTGTCTTGAGTCTTACAAACTGGAAGATAAACAAGTGGTCATTTAGCTGAGAAGGAAACCCACACAGAAGAACCACGTCAGCCAATTTGGTCATTAGGTGTCAAAACGATCAAGTCTCAGGTATCAAATAGGAAAAAAAGTGCATCACTGTGTGCACACCTTCCTGAGACTATCACTAAGGACATGTGGGGACATGAAAATTGATGGTGCTTGGCTATCAAAAGACATAGTGTCTGGGTTCTTAAAGGCTTGAAGGTAAACAATAAGTCATCTACCACAGAGGAAGCAAAGTCCACATGGAAAATGCACTCCAACCTGTATGATCATGAGGAGTTGAAGGAAGCAGGTATCAAGCATCAAAGAACACAAAGTACATCACTAAGAATGAGGGGGAAAGCAGGGTGGGGACCCAGGACCCATTTGTGGGCAAATGGACACCGCCTTACAGAAGAGTCCCAGGGAGAAGATGGGCCAGTCAGAGTGCAGTGAAGTAATGATGAAATATACAACTTTCTTCTATTTCTTAAAGGCTTCATTCCCCCAATTGTCATGATCTCAATTCTATTTTACAAATCCAGCTGAACTGGAAGAAGTACACTGGTAGAGATGGGAACTAGAAATATGGAAATCCTGGACAGATGAACCTCTCAGGACTAATAGTGAGAGTGAAGTTACCAGATGGGTAGAAGGAAGGTGGGGTAGAGAGAAGGAGTCAGTTACAAGGATCTACACATAACCTCCTATCTGCAGGATGGACAGTGTAGTAGTGGGTAAGAGGAGACGTCAAGCAATGTAAGATATGACAAAGTAAAAATAATTTATAAAATACTTAGGATTGTTGGGGGAGAGAGGGCAGGGAGGGAGGGGAAAATGAAAAGCTGATGTCAAGGGCTCAAGTGGAAAAGCAGATATTTGGAGAATGATGATGACAGCAGGCATATAAAGGTGTTTGAATTGTGATAAGCAATGTATGAGTCCTCAGTAGAATGATTAAAATTAAATAAGAGAGAAATAAACTGTTTACAGCAGGGACAGAGAGGATATGGGAACTCTCTCACCTTCTGTGCAATTCTTTATAAACCTACAACTGCACTGAAAATAAAGTCTCTTTAAAATTAAAAAAACAAACTGAAGTTTAACATTGCTTGATAATTTTTAGAAGAATATACTGTGGCAGTTATGTGTTTATGTTAATTTATGATTGAAATGTAGAGGTAGAGTCTAGACTGTTAATCTGGAGATAGCCATTGAGTAGCCAATGAGGCCTCCTTGTAGGCATGGCTTTCTCCTGATACTTCTGGGAAATCTCGCGATATTACCCTCGTCTAGATGAGAAGCTATCTTCCCCAGTTGTTGGGAGTTAGACTCAGAGATGAATAGTCACGGACAAGATTGTAGCGTCTGAGGAGCCGGAGAAGCCACACAGCTTGGCCCTGTTGGAACCAGACCTCTGAAGCTGGAGAGGCCACATGGGGACCCCTTCCAGCAATGAGTTGCTTCTGCAACAGCAACCACTGGATGCTGTTGATGAACCTTGAGCCCTGGAATTGAGGAGCCATCAGGAGACCCCTGCCAGCACCAGGACTCTGCACCTACTGACCTGTGACTTCATGATTTAGAAGGAGACTTTTATAGACTGATGTTGGGCATATGGTTAATATCAGACTTATGACTTTGTACTGGACTGGATTGAGGTGCTTTCTTAACGTCCTTTTCCTCTTATATATAAACCTTTTCCTTATATCCATATGTGTGTCTATGAAATGTGTTTTTCCAGTCTACCAGGACTAACATATATACACTTCAACATCACAAATACATTTTAAACATAATGTAAACTGCTACAGTGCACATAGACATTGCCAAATTGAATGCCTGGGGATCAAATTGACTACATATAAAGAAAGAGACAACAGAGAAGCTCAAATCATCATCCAAAACCAGAAGAGAGGCTGACTTGACAATGGAACATTAATTGCTCACATAAAAGTTCTAGGTAGGGACTGAGCCCTGGTGACATAGTGGTTGAGTGCGGGACTGTGGCCCACTGGCTTGGCGGTTCAAATCCAGCAGCAGCTCTCAGGAGGAAGGCTGGGTAGCTCCTATGACCACCAGAGGGCAGTGATGCCCAAAAAGCAACAACAACAACAACAAAATAAAAGTTCTAGCTGAAGTTGAAGTAAGCTAAAACAAGTTTGTAAGGGCAAAAATATGACCTTGGGAATATATCACCTGAATTGAGAGTTTCTCTCATGAACATATTTTACTTTGAATTAGAAAGACAAAACACCTGATGATTTGTGGAATAATGTCAAGAATAAGATACATGAAGAAACCAACCATGCCTAAATATAATAAGAAGTAAGGAAAGAGACTATATATATATATATATATATGTGTGTGTGTGTGTGTGTGTATACATATATATACATATATCTCAGAAAATACTCTGAAACTTGCTCTTAAACATACAGTAGTTAAAGCAAGTTGAAGAAACAATGAAGTAAACCAGGTGAACACATCTCTCAAAGCATACCTGGAGAACACAAATAAAGAATTAGAATGAAATTTGCAAAAAGAGAGTCAGAAAGGTAGAGTATGCTCAGTATAACTCAAAATGAAATACTATAAATGAAGTTTAAAAGAAAATACAAGTTCTCATTTGCAATATTGAAAGATTGAACGAATCTAAAGAAAAGGAAAATATATACAACCATGGTCAAATAAGAATTGGACTACTTCCAGCCATTTGAAAAGAGAACCTATGGAAAAACAACCTCGTTATTGACAGTGGAAGTTGAAGCTGCACTGCTGGCTTGACAGAAAGACAAGTTTCCAGGAAGCGAAGGAAAATCAAGTGAAATGTTCCAACAAGCTGGTGCAGCACCGACGATAGAGACACGCATAAGTTGGGCCTGTTAGCAGAAGAAACCAGCCCCTGGAAAGTGATATCATGATTGGTCAAGAGACAATCATCAAAAAATAGAAAATTCTCTGCAAGATGGATTAATCCAGTGTCAGTATCGATTGACACAAATGGAACACTTTTGAAGATGTCACATAACTGTGTTCCATTCTCTTGTATATAAAGTTGTGATGAGCTGGGTCTGACTTAATGGCACCAAACAACTACAGTAAAATCTGATTTGTTTTTTGACCTAGACTTAGAAGTATTAAAGTACTCAAAGGTAAGCACTGAAACTTAAGTATTGCTGGCATTTTTTCAAAATAGATTATTAGCTCAAGATATAATAGCAAATGGTTTTATTAAATAACCATGCATGTATTAAACATAGTATCCTGTAGATTTTTTAAAACATACCAAGACTGCTTATTCTGATATTGAATTATTTCAGATAGTATACATTTAAAACACTGAATTTCAAAGAGCTACTATAGAGTTTATCATTTGCATTGTAAAATGCACATATTTTTCCATAGGCTTCTGAAAGCATACTCCCAAGTATATGTGAGTGAAAGGGGACTGTCTACGTGGCTGCATGACATGGCCTATAGACCATACATATTTCACTGCATGTGCATATATTTCTTATTTAAGAATATTTGTAAAATATTCCAATTCTTTGAACTAAATCATGTCTAGATTATTATTGCATGCCATGACTAATGAAGTCAATGTTCCACAATAAATCAATATTTATAGAGTTTAGAAGTTGTGATGGATGACTAAACTCTTGTTAATCTTTTCAACACATCGCATAATAAAGTTAAAATTGACTTATTCAGCAAACATATCCTAAAACGGAACTACCCTCATCGGGTGTTAATTCACATGAATAATAATTTGGCTTGTTTAGATTGGAAAATGATATATACTGTATTTATATAGTTGGGCCTTTTCCAGAACTATAGTGCATTTAATAGATTTAAATAAAACATACGTGGAATTTCATAATCTTAAAATTTAGCTTATTTATTTAAATATAGAGGCAAAGAAGAACACTCTTGGGTACAAATGAAATAAGTCAATTAACCTGTGTTCTTGTGTATGTGTGTGTGTTCAAATGTGTATGCATATATATTATCAGATTCTTTAATTTAATTTTACAGAATGTAAGTCAAATGGATATTGAAAATTCTATTGCTATTATAGAAAATATAGAGATATTAAACAAATCACCAAATCCTATTAGCTATTAAATAAGGAGAAAGTACATTACTAGGAATGTGCACATACATTTAGGGATATACTCAACTCAACTACTTGAAAAGTTATAGTAATCTTTCTTCTCTACCCAACTTCTGAATTTTATTGCCCTGGAAACATTTCCCTCATGATGTGCCTGTCAGTTATGAATCCTATAGTGTCCAGAATGTTATACCTCTAGTCTCAGGCACCTAGGATTTATTCCTTTGGAAAAAAACTCTAACTACATAGTTAGTGGAGATTTTGCCTCCATAAATTCTTCATGACATCATTCATCGCAATAAAACTCATAGAAGTAGTGGGGGGCATTTTGATATATGATCTGATTTAGTACAAAACTTTTGAAAAATAGAATTCAAATATATAGCACAAGGTATAATCTTCTGTAACAAAGAAACATGTATAATGAGTTGCACTTTGAATCATTTTTTACTCAAAAATAGCTTGATGTAGTGTGTAAACTCTCTTAAAAGTTAAACATTAGCATATTAGACCACGTATTTAATTTAAGTTGATTTTATTTTAAGGGAAAAGTGGATAAAAATATACTTCCAAATACATATTTTGAAGAAAATATTTTTTATATAAGAAAAATATTTGTAGGCCCCAGATTCATGCAATATTTTCAACATAGTAATATAGGAAAGAGCGAGTTTTCTGGTGACATTGCATTTTATTTATTTATTTTTATTAGTTACCTTTATTGGGGCTACCTACAACTCTTATCATAATACATAAATTCATCTTTTGGGCCAATCACATCTGAACATATGTTGCCATCATTATTTTCAAAGCATTTCTTCTACTTGAGCCCTTGATATCAGATCCTCATTTTTTTCTCTTCCTTCCCTACCCTCCCTCCCTCATGAACCCTTCATAAATTATAGATTAATATTTTCATATCTTACATGATCCCCTGTTTCTCTTTACCCACTCTTGTGATTTTGGTCCCTGAAGGAGGGAATACCATGTTCAAACAGACAAAAAAATAAGGTTTGGATATTTAACTATTGATTAGGATATTTAGTTTAAATGACTGCTGTGACAAATGAAGAAAAAAGGTAAAAATATTTCACATGCTACTGTGATGATACAGTTAGCCAATAAGTAGAGTAAGTCCAGTTATATGAAAACTTGGTAATTGGATGTATCATGATAGCAATGTTATGTAAATTAAACCATCCTGATAATTTAAAATTTCCTCTATTGGATACAAAATTATAAAAATCTTAAAAATATCAGCTCAAAATAAAATGTTTCTGTAAGCAACAACTTCATTTACAAGTTTATTTTTCATTCATTGGCACAATGTATATTCTGTGAATGCAATAACACTCGAGTGATTTCTGAAAACTGAATGGAGTAAGAAAAATATTCAATTGAATGATGGTTAATTACATTGATAATCAAATTTATGCTTGAAAAATTATTATGCCTGTGAGGAATGTCCAAGTTAAATATGTCAAGTAAGTTGTAGGTTGTGTTAGCTGGATAGGCTGTTTCATAATATTACAGAGTTGTCCTGTTCATGAGAACAGTTTGTTTAGTCCTTAAGATAGAAAATAATGGAAAAGAATGTACTCATTACACTCTATAAAGCTATATGTTTTATGATTAATTACATGTAAATAAAATAAGTATTTAAGACATTTTAAAGTAGACAGTAAGCATGTTTGAAATAGTTTACAATCTTTGTATCTCCATATGCTCTTATATTTCCTTGTAACTAATTACCTAATAATATTTTTAGATCAAAGGACACAACCATCAGTATGGACTGGGTTACTGTAAAGAAAAGAAAATCTTCAAATCTGGACCTTTAGACAAGATTAGGAAAATGGAGAAAATATTGAATTTATTGAAATAATAATTTTACTGTGATCTACAATCAGTACATATGGAAACAGCAGTCACAAAATAAAATAGCATATTGCAGTGGGAAAATATGACATACACAACCTCTTTAAAGTGATAGCGAACAAATACGCCACTGGAGGATTCCGACACACCTGACCTCACCATGGTATCATTTTTGCTCTCCTCATATGCATGACTGGAGAAGAATGGGTGCATTTGAGATATGGTGTTGGCAAAGAATATTGACAATACCATGATCTGCCAGAACAGCGTGCAAATCCACCTTCGACACCGTCCAAGCTGGTGACTCATCAAACCAGGATGATGAGACTGGGTTTCTTATGCTCTGGACATGATGTTCAGAGAGACCCGTCCCTGGAAAAGGGCATCTTGCTTAACAGAGGTCAGCAAAGAACAACTGGGAGGGGGATTTCTTTAACAAGAGAGCGACACGGTAACTGCAGCAATGGGCTCCAACATGACACTAATCATGAGAAATGCTCGGAGGTGGACAGTATCTTGTTGTGCTGCACCTTAGCTTATTAAGACTGTGAACCAACGTAAGGGCCAATAGCAACAGCAAAACATAACTGTCATCATGGGATTCTGTAATTCCTAATATTTTGAAACCCCAGTAGCTCAATTGGGTAAGTTATTGTCAGTTATTGTCAGTAAGTTATTGTTAGTCATTGGATGACTAACATGAAGGTAGATGAACTCAGCCACTCCAAAAGAGAAAGTGTGCGCCCTTAAAGATTCACACCCCGAGAATTCTAGGTAGAGTGGCATTGAATCACAGGGGCTATCAAGTGTCTCCTCCTACCTCTGCTTTCATGCTGGTCATGGGATTCTGCATTCCTGCATCTGAATTGGTTCATTTTAAATGCAAGCAAATGACAAAATTGACCAATCCCCTACAAAAGAGTTTCAGAAAGTCTATTTGCAAAGTAATCTAATCATTTGATGGAAGTCAAAACTAGAGTTAGGAGAGTCATTTTATCATAGATACAGAATATGACCATCTTAATGATTTTAATCAATATCATTATCATATATCTACAAGTAGCACACCAACTATTTTAATTTATAAATCCATTGTGTACAAAACTACTGTTATAAAAATTTCATACAGCTCTTTAAAATGACCTTGAATATTGTACAAGTTGTTAAGTTTCTCCCTTTAGCACAACAAAATCAAAAGTTTTGGCTTCTAGCTTGTTCTGACTCAAACTGACAGTGGAGTGTAGAGTAAAAATGTCCCCAGAAGGGTTTCAAAGCTGGAAATCCTAAGAGAAGCCTGCAAAGTGCATCTCTGTCCTGCAGTGAGTCTGAGTTAGAGCCTCACAACTTGCTGTGTAGGCGGTTGCTTTCACTACTACATCATCAAGGATCTTTCTCTATAGTTTTTTGTGTTGCTTTTCCTTTAACACCTCTGTTTGAATAATAGACTAATAATGCCTGATAGAATATTGAAAATATTGAAAATAGAATATTGAAAATAATTAGCTTAATTAACTAACTAACAGGAGCAATTGTAGTAAAGGACTTGCATAAATTTGATTCTCTATTACTCTGTTGGCCAACTCAAATATATGTGTATCATTTTGAATCATTAGGGAAATTAGTAATGAGAAACCAACAGTTTAATTAGAGAAATATATGGAAAGTCATTTGTACATTTGTGGAATGTCTGAGAAATCACAATATCAATAACTTTGGCTGTGTCTATATTCAGATACATGAAGTGAGCCAGAGTTCACATTGCTTGCCAAAGGATTGTTCTGCTTCCCAATTGAATGACAAGGAGTTGATAGGAGTTGACTGGATATTGGCAGACAATTGTAGTATTACATAGTAGTAAATAATATAGGTCCTAAATAAGACCAGCTGTTGTTTCATCGCTGCTCCAATAATATGTCCTTCCAACTTATTTCAAAGAATCATGATGAAGGATTAATGCAGAAAATGCACAGGAAATACTTAGCACATGGTAAGTGGTCAATAGCTAGTGTTCATACTGCTTGGGTATCTCTAACTATGACTATGAGACTACTGTTACAGAACAACTGATTTACTAGTGATTTCAGAAGTTTTCTACATGTACAAATGTACAAAAGCACACAGTCTAACAAATACAATTCCAAACAGCACACATATAAATACACACACACACACATAAAGCTAAAACATAAAATCAGAACAAGATTTGTCTTTTCTCCTCATGCTCCATACATTCTATTACTAACCATCCCATAGATTCTGACTTCTAGTGACACTGTAAGGCAGAGTAGAACTACAATGTAATATTTCTTCTAAGTGTTTTAATCTATAGAAAAAGGCTTTCAAACTTTGTCTGCGGAGTAGATGGTGAGTTAAAATCTCTTACCTTTCAATGATTTCCCCATTGTGTCATGAGGCTTCTTGTTCTGTTCCTTTTCAATCTTAAGCTTAGAAACTCTGATGATGTCTTTCCATTTGCGTTACATTATGTTGATATGAGTCAGAATCAACTAGATGACAGCTTACAACAATTAATGGTCTATGTATCATATATTCAAATTTTGTTTTCTAAAAACAAATTGTTTTTCTGCTAAGTATTATTATAAGGATTATAATAAGTATTTTTTTACAATCAGTATATATATGTATTAAAATAATTTAGTGGAATCAAAGCCATTTTCATATGTAAATATGTATTATATCAACAAAATATTCATGTGTGAATATTGCTTTATTGCTCACAATTTACTTTGCATTTCATTGTTCAATTTTATCAATGTAAAAATGTACTCTGTTGGGCCTCCTACTCCCACCACCGGAGAGCAGTGATGCTCGCCCCCCCAAAAAAAATGTACTCTGTTATTGTAACATGCCCCAATAGTATTGATTTCTTTCCAAAGGATCTATGCAAGCCCACCTCTGCCACACTCCTCTTAAATTCTCATCTCAAAGGAGTTTCTCCAATAAATTTCAAATCTGCTTTATCCATATTATTCCTTGTGGCAGTCATCTGCTTATGTTAATTTTATAATTGAAATGTAGGGGTGGAGCCTGGCCTGTTAATCAGGAGAAAGCCATTGAGTAGCTGATGAGGCCTCTGTGTGGGCATGGCTTTCACCTGAGACTCCTAGGAAATCTCGCGGTATTTCCCTCGTGAAGATGAGAAGCTATCTTCGCCAGTTATTGGGAGTTAGTTTCGGAAATGATTAACCACAGGCAACAGAGAATGGCGGCGTCTGGGAGGCTGGAGTAGCCAGCGGAGAGACCACCTGACTTTGCCCTGATGAAGACAGAGCTCTGAAGCTGGAGTGGCATGCTGTGGATGGACCTGAGCCCTGGAAGCGAGGAGCACGGGGGAAGACTCCTGCCAGCGCCAGAATTCTGCACCCACTGACCTGTCACTTCCTGAGTCAGAAGCAAACTTTATAGACTGATTGCGAGCATATGGGTTAATATTGAACATATGACTTTGCACTGGACTGGATTGGGATGCCTTCTTAGTGTCACATTTCTTTTGTATATAAACCCTTTCCTTATACCTATATGCGTGTCTCTGAAATTTTGTTCCTCTAGTCTATCCAGACTAACACATTCCTTCTCAAAATTAAATGACCCTTATTTATGTAAAATGCCTTTTATAAATATATATATCCAATGTTTATGCTGTGAAATCATTGTAATTTAAGTCATTTTGTTCTAAATGAACCTACAAAATAAGATAAAACTTATAAGCTTGAGAATTAAGAAATCAGAGACAAGTCTTCTAATTCTATTCCTTCTTTCTATTTCACGTGACTTGGAAGCCGTGCTCAATGAGCAATAGCTATTGGGAAAACAATTGCATAAACAGAAATAGAAAATATATTCTTCAAATTGCAAATTTCTTTTGCCAGAAAGTAGAATACTACTTTAATAATTAAATAGAGAATAGCTGTACAGATGTAATTATATCATGTCCACAAAAACATCAGCACACATCAATGCATTGTTTGCTCTTTCGCTTGCAAGAGAATAGTACAAAACTTGAATTTTCCTAGCAAACATGTTTCTTATGAGAATAATCATTTTGTCCATTTTTTTCCTTCTGTTTCAGAAGCATATTAAGCCTGTGCCTTCCCAATCTCTAATGTGAATGTTAAATGGCTTTAGGAGTCTGAATAAAATAATAGCATTCCATTATTTCTTCCATATGACAGATTTATATTTACATTAAATTAGTGATGTGACTCTATCAGCCTATGTTATTTAAGCACTGAGTACATGAACATCAATATGACCTGAAATCCTTAAGTAGCTTTTGTTTCAAAGAATTTGAATTGAACTACAATTCAAATGGAAGGGTCAGAGAAAACAACAGCAATGTGCACATAAACATGGAGTGCTGAGTCAAGCAGGTTTTTTCTTAATAAAGTTTTTTCAGAGAAATATCATATATGTGATTAAATAAACAAATATTGCTGTAGAATAATAGAAATATTTATTAAACTAAAATATCAAAGTTAAAGACTACTGTTTCTTGATATACATTGCATGGTGTCTCCGTGTAGCCCTTTCCCTAAATTCTGTGCTTCTTAAATTTATACCACATAAAATTTGCTCTTTTGTCATCCTTAGTGGATGGATATTTTCTTAATTTTTTTTAAAATTTGGAGAACAAAGAGAAGGTTGAAGATGCAAGGGTGGATGGTGTAATTTTCTGATGAAATTCTCATAGGGCAGTTCTAGCTTCTCTTGAAGGAAGAGTTGTAGCATTGTGATTTAAAAATACAAATAAAAAGCCCTGGAAACACATTTTCTAGCATCTTTCTCACAAAGAGAGTTTCCATTTTCTTTAAAATTCTTCATAATAAAATCCTGTGATTGTCCTGTCTCCTTCGAGAAAATATGTCAAGATGACCTCTGGCGGACCTATAAGTGCAGTTGCCATATGCAACCTTGTGTGCCTACCTTTTGGTTTCAATTTAATTGGTCTAGCAGATACCTTCAGATGCCATTGTTTCATTGGCTTTTTTAATTTTTTATGCACACTATCAAACCTAAGACTAATGCATTCCTGAAAGAATTTGCAGCTATCCATTGATATACTTTGTGTGGGGAGGGAGGGGAAATATGGCAGGAGCTGATATAGGGAACCTAAGAGGAAGGAGGATGCTTTTTGAGTGATGACAGCAACTAATGTGCAAATGTAGACTGCATGCAGTTGATGTATGTATTGATCATGATAAGAGTTGGATGAGCCTCCAATAAAATGACTAAAAAACGTAGGAAAGACAAAAACTGAATATGCCTGTTTGGAAAAAAAAAAAAGGAATACTCTAGAGCCCTAATAGAAGTATGTTGACTTATTCTTAGTCATTTAAGTGATAGTATTATAATAATATCATGAAAGTGATCTCATTTCATATGACCAATATCTGTATCTCTCCTCCATCATATTGACAGTCTCTATAGCCTGACTATGAAAATGATAAATTTGTGGTCTATGCCTATAATTATACAGATTAAACCTGAGATTAACCATCCTCTATGATGACTTCTGAAAATATCTTCATGATTTAACAATGTGATGAGAAGCATATAACTTGACTATTGTTTTCAAAAGTCATTTTTTGGGAGTTAATACAGATATCATATCATTCCATTGTTCAATCACATCAAACAGTGTTGTACAAATGCTGCCACAGACAGTTTTAAAACTTCTTTTCCTTCCTGACTCACTTTTGCACCTCTACTCCCAAAAGCAGTACCACCACGACTGTAGTACCCAATCTCCTCAGGAACCCTTCCTCTACTGAGTTCCCTAGAGTTAGTCAATCTTGAGTTTCATACAATGAAAAACAGAAAAAATATAACAAAAATTCAAGAGGGTGATCACCAGTGTTTTAATACATCTGAAATAAATCACAATTTGAAATAAACCAGCCAACAAACAAAATACAGAAAATATAGAAAACTAAATCAGAGAGAGGGTCAACTGAGAAGGTTTGAACCTTTCAAAGCAAGTTCATCCTTTTGACCTTCTAAAGACATCTCTCTCATGCACTCCATTTAGCAACCAAGCTTCTCCCTTCCCTCTGTGATGGTTGGAGGGATATCACTGGAGCCTTAGTCCCTGTGTATATCCCATAAATGGATCTTTGGCTTCCAATAGTTCAGCTGTCTTGGTGCAGCTGTATTCCGACCCTCAGACACCATGATTCTTCTGTCTTCAGTCCTTAGGTTCCAAGGTGAGGTAGTTAACTATGTTTTTTACAATGTAATTTCACATATGAAATAAAGAGGTATTTAAAAAGTACATTAATGTTGTGACATTCAAAAACATTTATAAAGTTCCAAATTTGACATCTGCTTTGAAAATGCAGGAAATATATTGCAGTGATGTTTTATATTGTGTGATATTTTATGGAGTGACAAAACATTCCAATAATTAAAATGTATAATTATACATTCAGCTGTCCTTTTTGTGACAAATTCATATGGAAAATTCTCATTCTAATTACATATTAATACGATGAATGCATTTCACTACTACTTGTCTGCTTTCTAGTACAGAGATACACTTGTGCAGAAATATCATCTGTTACAGTGTGTAACACAAATGTGTGACACAGAATGATCAATTATTGGATTATTAACCAGAATGCTGCCGATTCACACCCACCTGGAGGCATCTTTACGGGTAGAAAGCTGTGGTACGCTGCACCTTGACAATTCTGTGGCATGCATTGATACATTGTGCAGATGGTTTCATCATCAGATACAATGGACTTACTAGCAACTCACTAGCAACTAACAACAGCAAGTCTCTGACCTACATATCAGTGGTTGCTATTTGAGATGTGGGATAGTAGGTTTATTGAAAATATAATATGCTGATGTCTGGATATAAAGGAATGTAATATATCTATATAGAGAGGGAGGGACAGAGAGAGTAAGTGAGATTAATACATTCCAAAATGTATCTTACAATTTTAATTCCTTTTTTAAAAGGAGTCCTCTAGTCAAATGACTTTGAAAACGTTTAATTAAACACAGATAAGCAATATGTTCTTTAAGAGCAAGAAGACTTTGATGTAAAAATGTACAATTAGTAACTTCATGAGACCTAGAAAATGGAGAAAGTTGGGGTTTCATTTTATGAAAGTAAAATTCTGTCAGGATAACTTGTAGCAAATACAACAAAGATAAGGATATGATATTGCCATTGAAAGATGCTTCAGATACTGAGCCTGAGAAAAATTCCTTATACATCTGTACCAGTGACTTGAAAGATTCTGCCCAGAATCTGACAGTCAAACATGAAAATTCACGGTTGCAGTTAAGCCAGCATATGTTCAAAAAGAAAAGAAATACTGGCCCGCCGTGTGTCATCCTCACAATCGTTCCTATACTTGCGCCCATTGCTGCAGCCTCCTTGTCAATCCATCTCTCTGACGGCTTTCCACATTGTGCAGCTGAATGATTTTATCCAACACGATGTCCTTCTTCAGGGACCGGTTCCTTCTGGCCACATGTTCAACATTTGTAAGACTAAGTTTCACCACCTTTGCCTCTACGGAGCCAACTGGCCATACTTCTTCACAGACAGATCAGTTTGTCTTTTTAGCAGTCAGCCGTGCCTCTGGAAGCTGGGCTGAAACTTGTTCTCTTTGAAGGACCCTGCTGCAAACTCAGTGATAGAGTCTCCAGCACCACGGCGACACACAAGTCACCTCCAAGTGGGGCTCATTAACATTACTGCTGGTAAAATAGAGCAATGGATGAGTCCACATCTTCTTATCAATGTATATCACCCATGCGGTGAAATGCTTATTCCTGTTAGTAATCACCCTTCTGAAGATATTTCTATTTACTCTGGGAGACTGGAGAGAAGCCATCAGTGTATAAGTGGAGCTAGGTATAACTACAGAATTTCCCTTTTCAATTAATTAACATTTGATATAAGGCTAGTGAAACAAACTTCAAATTTTAAATTTATCTCATTTTAATTAATTTAAGTATACATTAGTCATTAAATGCCACATATTAGAGAGCACATATATGGCAAATTAAGTAATTGAAAATGTGGAATTAATGGTACTTCATGATTAAATATAGCAACTTAATGTATAATTTCTATTAAATTTTGATCTATGAATTCATATGTTATAAGTCAAGCAGAATATTTTATTAAATTTTGTATTGTGTTATAGTGTATGATATAATCTATTTTATCACTCACTTTTCATAATAAAAATTTGAAGACATCACATTATTATTGACAAAATAGTAAACAGAAACAAAACTCCAGGCACATTGCAAGCATAAAAAAAATCTTGGCTGTCAGCTTTTAAGGGAATGGAGAGCTTCATCTTTCTGCAACAGAAAAAAAAAGATATTTGAACTACCAACCTAGTGCTTAGTAGGTCAGTGCTTACCCAGAAGTACCACGTAGGCTCATTTATCATGATCGCAGATGTGTAAAACACAAAGCAAAACAAAAACTACATTTACATAGAGAATATTTTTTCTTAAGAGAAATCATTCACGAAATAATCATGTTACAGGAAACTACTACATGAAACTGTCAACAATTAAAACAAATGATGTCATTAATGGACTAAACATTATTTTTTTTTTGCAGTAGGATAAATTGACTACGTCAAGACCTTCAACTGTGCAGATCATAACACTCTATGCATAACATTTGAGAGGAAGTAGAATTCCAGAACACTTCATTGTACTCATGCAGAACTTTTATACATGTATCAAGAGACAATTGTAGAGACAGGCAAGGGCATGCGGCATAGATTAAAATCAGGAAAGGTATGCATCAGGATTGGATTGTCTCACTATGATTATTCAATATGCACTGAGTAAATCACCAGAGAAGCTGAACTATCAGAAAAGTAATGTGGCACTAGGATTGAAGGAAGGCTTGTTCAGATAACATGAACTTGCTTGCAAAAAGTGAGAACTTGAGGCATTTGCTCATGAATTCAAGGATTACAACCTTTATAATGGAAATAGCTCAATTTTTAAAAAGACCTGAATCCTCACAATTGGAAAAACAGGCAACATCAGGATTGACAGAGTAAGGCAGTCATTTGTCAAAGACTTTGTCTGGCTTGGATTCACCATCAATGCTTCTGGAAACAGCTCTAGAGAGATCAAGTTCACTTTTCATTGCATATACCTGCTGCATAAGAGACATATTTTAAAATTTTGAAGTTTTAAAGTTTTGCAAAGCAAGGATGTTCCTTTTGGGATGAATATGCACTGGACCCACACCATGGCATTTTCCATAGTTTTATATGCATGTGAAAGTTGAAATAAAGAAGACCGAAGAACTGATGTGTTTGAATTATGGTGCATGCTGGGGAAGAATATTGAACAATCCTCGACTCCTGAAAGGACAAACCATTCTGTCTTGGGAGATGTTAGGTCTGAGTGTTCCTTAGAGGCAAGGATGGTGAGATCTCATCTTACATATTTTGGACATGTTATCTAGAGAGAATAACACCTAGAGAAGGACATCATTTTTCATAAAATTTTAGACAGTGGATATGAGGAAGACCCTCAAGGAGTTTGACAGACATTGTGGCTGCAACAATGTGTTCAAGCATATGAACATCCTCCATTGTGAGGAAAGAACAGGTCTGGGCAGTGTTTCATTCTGCTGTGCATTAAGTCACTGTGGTTTAGAATGGACGCGAAGGCACCTATAAGAAACAACAGAATGAATTAGGAGTATAATTTTATATTGCTTGCAAATTATTTATGACCGAGTGGGATATATATTAGTATAATGTTTCAGTTTGAAAATGAGTCTGTCTCATCATTATGAGAAAAAGTTTCTGCACATTGCAACTTTGATAGCCTGATACATTTTCTATTTTACCTTGCTTTATTTGTATCAAAATAATAACATAAGCTAAGGAAAATTGAATGCCAACCGCTGAAGTCAATATAAAATGCTATTTTATAAAGTATCTCATTAGTGTGCAGAAAATGTTTTTGGCATATTCTCAAATACGTTGGGCTTGTTTTCAGAAGGCATTAGCAATACACAACTTAATAAATGAAAGAACTGAAATTGCAAATGATTTTGTCTTGCTTGCATCCACAATCGGTGCTCACGGAAGCGGTAGCTAAGAGATCAAAAGACTCACTGCATTTGGCGCATCAGCTGCACACGACCTCTTTAGATTACTGAGAGGCAAGGATTCTTTTTGAGGCCTACAGTGTGCCTTAACCAAGCCATGATAGTTTCCATTGCCTCATGCGCAAGTGAAAGTTGGGATCGTGAATAAAGAAACCCAGAGAAGAATGGATGTATTTCAATTGTGGTGCTGGAGACTATTGATAGTATGGACTGCTCAAAGGACAATTTTGTCTTAGGCTAAGGATGGGCAGCATTGTTCCTTAGAGTCAAGAATATACTTTGAACATGTTGCAAGCAAAGACCAGTGTCTGGAGAGGACATCATGATAAAAAAGGATCAGTGAAAAATGGGCAAACCCTCAAAAAGAAGGATTGACACAGTGGCTTCAACAATGTGCATGGGAACTATTGTGAGGATGGCATTGGACCAGTGAATGCTTTGTTCTTCTGTGCTTAGGGGCACTATGGGTGGGAACTAACTCAGTGGAATCTCGCAATCAGATGATCAGAAGAGAACAGTTTCTTGAGAAGTAGAATAGTGGCTCGAGAAGAAGGAAGATTCTCCATGAGATGGATTGATACAATAGCTGCTAACATTTGTGAAATTGCATTTCTTTTTGTTTTACTTAGGGTCCCTGTGATTTAGAATCTACTTAGGAGCAACTAAAATAGTCATAATAACAACAACCATGCTAATTCTTACAATTCAAAGTTAGTAAATCTGTCTTGGATTCACCATTTTCCAAAGACTTTATTCAAGGCTGAGAAGCTTGTTTCTCTGGCAGTCCATGGAATTTTAATTTTTACAGTAGTATCATAATTTAAAGCATAAATCATTTTAGGTTTTCCTTATCCATTGTTCAGCTTTCACATGTATAAGAAGCAATAGAAAATACTATAGCTTAGATCAGGCACACCTTAGTGTTCTAAGTAAAATCTTTATAACACTTTAAAGAAGTCTTACACAGTAGATGTGTCCAATTCTATATGTTAACTAGTCTCATAACTACATCTTCCATGGGTGCCAATTTTCAACGAAATAGATAAAAAGTAAGCCCCGTGACATTAAATCTATTTGGATTTATAGTGCTGCAAGGTAGGGTTTTTGAGCTGGTAGCCCTGTGATGTCTCAAAGTCTTTTGTAGAGAAATAGAAAGAAAAAGACCCCTGGAGGCAGCGTTGGACTGCTGACCACAAGATTCAAGATTCAAAAAAGCCAGTCCTCCATGAGATAAAGATGAGGCTGTTTATATGCACATACATGCATGAACGCACATGCATACACACGTACATACATATTTATAATGACTTTTATTCAGCATTTACAGAAGGGATACTGATGTCTTTCTCTTTGAGGTGATATTTTGCAGATAACCTTTTTACATGAAAAGTTTATGACATCATGAAATAAGTCAACCCATTACTAACAGTTGGTGGTAAGCAATCAATCACTGAACACTCATTAGACTGGAAAATTTTTCTCAGATAGCCAAATAAATTATTAAAAGTTTGTATTCGACTCATGTGTCCAACAGAAATGCATTTGAAATTATCCAGAGAAGGGAAGAGACAATATTACACAAGAACTGGTGTGAATCATTGCAGTGACATTTCACTTTGAATTTCACAGACTGCAGATGAAAGACTGTGGTTGTGCTCACGTCAAGAGCACTAAAAGACTAGTGAGAACAAGGTAATCAAAGTTGACTTTACTCTTAACAGTGACCTTACACATATCCGACCTTAATTCACCTTCATCTTAATAATTTGAATAATTCTAAACACTTAGTAAATAGAAAAATCTGAAAACTATAGTCATATCTATAATTTGATGATGAAATCGTAAATTCTGCTAAAGCAGCAGACACAAGCTCAAATGACACATTGCATTGGGTGAATCGGCAGCACATTGCCTTAGTTAGGTGCTCTTGAGTTGGTTCCTGCTGATAGCAATCGAGATACAGCAGGAAGAAATCTTGCCTGGCCCTGCTTTAACCTCATAATTGTTCTTATGTTTGAGTGCATAGATGTTGTAACTCTTTCAATCCAACTCTTCAGAGTTCTCCCTCTTTTTTGATGCTCTACTACTCTATCAGGCATGGTGTTCTGTTCAAGGTTTCTCTTCACAACAAATGCTCACGAGATGAAGTTTCAACCTCCTTACCTCTACGAATCATTCTGGCCATACCTCTCCCAAGACAGATCTGCTTGTTCCTTCTTGAATCTTAGTTATGTTAGAATCACCCAAGCTTTTGGATATAGTGCTGTTGACCAGTTAATTGTTTACCTTTGCATTTGTATTCAAGAGCAAGGATGTGACTTTATAAGTTAAACTGTGTTTGACTGGAACCATGATAATTTTAATTGTCACATATGCACGTTGAAATAGTGTATGGCCAGGCTCGAATCAGGTAGCCCCCTGGACCGGGCAGCCCATGCACCCATTTACACCAGCCTCACAAAAAGAAGAGGAACAACCTGCGGAACTTTGTATATTCTGCCTCTGGCATCTCACAGAGCTTATCTCCCTGCATAGGGCACAGCCTCTACTTGAACAAGGCACGGAACTCCCCCTGTAACATCCAGGAAACAAGTTTGAAAAGAGAGATGATTTGCTCATAGGTCATCTCCAACCCGAAACTTGCAAATGCAAGCACAAAAAACCTCCCCTTTCTTTCATCAGCCCACATGCCTGTAGCTCAAACCCTAAATATGTCCCACCACTCCAATACAGTGCGTGGCTTTCCCCGGCCTAACTTTCCACACTCGGGACCACCCAGGAGCTCAAGATGCACCTGTCTTTTTCTCTGCTGTCCCTTCTCTTTCTAAAAGTCCTTCACTACCTCCAATAAAGCCTATATAAATGCATTTCATCTCCTAACTAAGCTCTGTCTCCTTCCCATGGCTCCATCTGAATCTCTCAAACAAGGCAGTCAATAAGGAAGACCAAAATAATATTGCTGTTTTTGAATTATGGAATAATGGTGTAGTGGTTATGCCTTTAAACATGATAGGCACTTTGAAATCACCAGTTTCTCTTCAGCAAAATGACTACATTTTCTATCCCCGTATAAATGGTTATAGTTACAGTTCATTATGAGTCAGCACTGACTCAATCACAGCAAGTTTATTTTTGATTTTGGATGATGGCTTTGGCAAAGCCATAATATTAAATAAAGCAGCATTCCCAGAAGAACAAACAAAGCTGTGTTCAAAGAAGTATAGCCAGAATGCTCTTTAAAGAAAAGAGAGTTGTTTTCTTTTCTTGCACTTTGTCCATAATATCAAGAGAACCAATCCCTTGAGAAGTCTTTCACATTTGATCAAAAGCAATAAAAAATAATCACAAAAAAATATTGAGTTGTATTGAAAAAGTGATAAAATATTGTGTTCAAACATATTAATGTTTGTATAGATGTTGTGTTAGGCAGGGTTCTCTAGAGAAAAAAAGACAGGACACTTAGGAATATATATATTCATATATATACACACACATGTATATCCATACATATGCACTCACATTTATAAAGTGAGAACAATTATAACAGCTAATTAGTCCACACAGCAATAAAGACAACTCATTTCAACTCACTTCTGTGGATCAGTTAATATACTGAATGTCCTTCAACTCACAGGTTATGCCAGGTCCAAGATTAAGGAATCAGAGGAATCTTTCCTCAGGCAAGGCAGGATGAATTTGTCCACGGGTAGCAGACTACAGGGTGGTTCACCTACTGAGTAACTCAGGAGATTAGCAAAGAAGACACTGATGGGATCTGAACTCAAGCTATGTACAGTGAAAGGATCCACCAGCCTCAAGCTCAAGTAATGCACATACCAGCAGAATGGTGAAGCAGTTCTGAAGAGAGTCTCAAGCTCTAGTCACAGGATCTCACAGACTGGCTTGGCTCACAGGTGGTGTAGCACACAGGTTGAGGCAGAGAACTAGTTAGAGCAGCAACATCTGGTCTGATCAGGTAGCAAGGGGGAGAAGGGATACCGGCTGTATTTATTTATTTTAATCTTCTTCCAATCAAGCTGCCACCTGATGAAACTCCATCCACATGTTCACAATGACCTAGAAGGCCAATGAACATGATGAGATGCTGAGCTCCTGGGCATTCTCAAAGCCCAAGGGTTAGGCCAGGGAAGCCATGTCTGGCAGTGAGGCAGTGGGACATGCTTAGAGCTTGATAAAGGGAATGAAACTTTCTGACAGTGCGGTTGCAGGGTCTGAATCAAGATATGGTTTGTGAGTGAATTTTGTCTTTCTCAGACCCGATTTCTGGAACCCTGAGGGAAGAGGTTGTACAGACCCAGCCCTGAGAGAATAGCTTTGTGAAGGGGCTGTGCCCAAAGTTTACAAAGTTCAGCGGGTTGTTCATCTTCTTGTGAGGCTGGTGGAAAGGGGTGCCTGGGCCTGCTTGGTTCGGGAGCTGCCTGGTTAGGGAGGTTGCCTGATTCCACCCTGACCCAAACAATAACTATGACAGATGACACAGAACCAGGTAATGTCTCATTGTTTTACACAAGATTGTTTTGAGATGGAATGAATCTGTGGTTCCCTATCAACAATTACTAACATAGAGGATATTGTTAAAGTGAGTTTTAGTGCTTTTGTTCAAATGGTTTTCCAAAGTGTAAGTTTTTAAGTATACACATTCTACTTTTTTACCAAAATTTTAATATTTTTTACTGCATTCTCAGTTTATTTCCAGTATAGTTTAATATGTTTTATAGTAAGTAACCAACCATTTTAAATTTGATTCTGACTTCTTTTATGTCCCTTGGTTGTGAATTCAAGCACCATAAAATTCTTAACAACTTCAGTCTTCTCTCCCTTTACCAGAATGTGACCTATTGTTCCACTTGTGAGGATTTCAGTTTGCATTATATTGAGTCATAATCTACACCTAATCTTCATGAGCAATTACTTCAACTCCTCCTCACTTTCAGCAAGTAAAGTCATGTCATCTGCATATTAAAGTAGTTAGTAAGCTTTCCTCCCATCCTGATGCCACATTCACTTCATATAAGTTTGTTTCTCTGATTATGCTCAACAGATTGAACAAGTGTGGTGAGAGGGATGAATACCGACACACATCTTTCTTTCTTTTCTTTTTTTTTTTTTACCTTTCTTGATTTTAAGCCAGGTCTGACTCCCTTCTTCAGATTGAATTCCTTGACAAGATCCTGATGTATATCTATATTCTGCAATAACACAAAGAATTGTTCTGGAATTCCTATTGTTCTTCCGGTGATTTTCTAACTCCTGCTCTTCCTCTTTTGCTTCAGACAATTGCCACTAATTTTCAATGCATCTTCAATGCATAGTTGATGAATTTCAGACAGCAGACATTGATAAAATTCTTTAACTTCTTTATCACTAAGTGGTTGATGCATAAAGCTGACAAATAGCTGTTGAGATACAGTCCACTAATATGGTTGATGTAGTTATAACTCCTCATGTGCTGAATTATAATTTTGGAAACTATTCATTGTCAATATTGTCTCATCTCTGTGAACCATTGCAGCAGATTTTTAAGCCTAACGTAGGTGTAGTGTAAAGTGGGAGGAACATGTTTCAGATAAGGTGAAGAAGGACAGACTGTGGAGGCATGTCTTTCCCCTGCTCCTTACAACAGGAAAACCAAAATTGGTCATCTATACCCCCATCATTAATCTTTGTTGCAGTTGTATTTACTAATTTCCTTGTACGTACACAGATACTATCCTTTCTGCAAGCAATATGGTTGTTCACAATGGATTTTGAACTTTTTTTGGCTATGAGAGTCATATCATTCATCTTGAATTTGTCACCCACAGCATGGAGACCATATGACTATCTGATTATAAATTACATTTTGACTCACTAATTCCTAGAATATCAATCTTTATTTGACCAATTTGCCCTTTCATGACTTCAAGTTGCTTCAAACTCCATGCATTTTACATTCAATATCAAACTGTTAATCAAATTTTAAAATTGTTCTCATTTTGAGTCAAGCTTCTTTATCAATAAAGGTCTTAAAGGCTTTGCTCCTTCCAGGTTCAGTGTATGGTTGACTCTATTTTGAGAAGATAGCTCTTTGTCATTTTTTGAGTGATGTCAGAATTAAGGAGCTCATCTTTAGACATGGTTTATGAAAAAAAATTGAATAATTTTCATAAGTGACAAAGTTCCATTGCCATTTATAAGATTTAAGTGGCTGAGACCTTAGAAATGGACAACTCATTCCTCTTTGTTTGTTTGTTTGTTTTTAGTCTAAAAGCTCTGCTGAGGCTGAGCCCCGGTGGCTTATTGGTTGAGTGTGGTACTGGTTCAAATCCAACAGCAGCAAGGCTGGGTAGCTCCCACCACCACCAAAAGGCAGTGATGTCAAAAAAAAGCTCTGCTGAAACCTGCTCATCTTGGAAGACTGCTCATATGTGAAATACCAGTGACATAGCTTCCAGTAGCCCAGCAGCACATAAACTAGAAAAGTATGACAAACTTACAGGCAAAAGATAGGTTGAATATGAGACATGAAGATATATTTAGCTATATATGCTTAATCAAAAGCATTATTACTAGTGTTTCGGTTCACATATACACAGGTAAGTCCCAAATAAGACACGTTGCACCATGTCTCTCTGATCAGTGGATGACTGCAGACAAGTTTTCTCAGTAACACACTTTTCTTACGAGGGGTACTTAAAAGTAAAATCGGAAATATCAGTTCAGGGTATGTTTAGGTTTTTATAGTCCAGAACAATAATCTCAGGAGATTGTTCCAAAGGACACAGGATGGCCATGAAGGCTTATTTTGAAAAATGAGAGAATTATAAACTGCATTGGTCTCAAACAATAACATAAATATTTCCCTGAGGTGCCCCAACCCCATTCATCTTAATGGACCTGCTCATTCTTAGAGGGTAGCAACACTGTCGTAGGAGAATTCTATTTGGGAATCTTACCCTCTTCACTCTAGATCTCCACTCATGTCTATTCAAACTTCTTTTGCATTTTCAAACTCAAAGGACATTTAAAAAAAACTGGCTGAGCCCCAGTGGTGTAGTGGTTGTGTGCGGGACTGCGGCCCACTGGGTTGGAGGTTCAATTCAGCTCACAGGAGCAAAGGCTGGACCTCCTACTCCCAGCACCAGAGGGCAGTGATGCCTAAAAAAACTAAAAAAAAAAACACCTTAAAAAAAAACCACATGTTGAATACCTTGAGGGTACCAAAAGCTATGTTTTGATGTAGTGCAAATGTGTAAACATTATGTCAATATATCTTTAAGAGCCTTCTTTTTAGCTGATCCTATATTTTATGAGGCATATAGTCCTTTTCCAGAAAGTGGGTTTCACTGATAATCTGTCCAAAATATAAGAGAAAAAAAGCTCACCAATCTCTCTGTTCTTATGAGCATTCTAACTGTATTCCTTTCAAGACAAATGTACTCATCTTTCTGGCAGTCTATTTCAATTTTTTGCTCAATATCATAATACAAATGCATCACTTCTTCCTTGTCCAGTCATTGACCAAATTCCACATGCTGATAGACATGTTTACAAGAGATAGAACAGAGGAATAGCACAGAGTTTTTGGGAGAGTGGGGCCAAGCAGTGGGTTGGCACCCTGACCCATGGAGATACAGGTCAAATGCCAATGGGCTGAGAGGGCCAGGACAAGAAAGGGAGCATTAACTGCCTGTGGAAAAGTGTTGCTGTGGTACAGTTAAGGTGTCTTTAATGTTTCCTGATCTTGATTTGTGGTACCCTATTAAGGTCCCTCAAGAACAATCATGATTGTGAGCACTGTCTATGAGTTCTGTGCCACCATTGCAATGTCACAGTACAGACAAGTGCCATGGAAGGAATGATTGGTGTCAGGCTTGGGTAAAGAAAGATGGATGATGAAAGCATTACAGATGTCTGCCTCTGCCACACACTTTGGGCTGATGAACAGCTTCTCTGTCTATTTTGAGTAGAAAGAGTAGAGCTATTATGACCCTTGTACTGTCTCTTTATCTTATCTCACATAGATTGAATGTGTGATCAGAAGAAAATAGTCTCTGGAAAAGGAACTGATGCTTGGTCAGTGAAAAATAGGAAAACCCTCAAGGAGAAAAAATTTAATATTGAGCATAACCGTAAGTACAAACGCAATAAAATTGTAAGCATTGCATGAGACCAGACAGTATTTTGTTCTGTTGCACACAAGGTTTCCATGAATTGGAACCAGTTCTAAAGAAACTAACACAACAATAACAAAAGAAGACCAGATGATACCATGATTATTCAAATTTACACATCAAACCTCAAGGCCAGTGATAAAGAAACTGAAGATTTTTGCATAAACACTGCAGGCTGAAATTATGAAAGCAGGCAATCAAAGTGCTTTGCTACTTACTGGTAATTGGAATGTGAAAGTTATCAACAAAGAAGAATACGTAATTGGAAAGCATGACTTTGGTGATTGAAATGTCACTGGAGATGGTGTGATAGAATTTTGAAAGACCAATTACTTATCCATTGCAGGTATCTTTAAAAATATATAAACAATGCCTATGTATGTGGAATACACAGGAATCAAATCAACTCCATTTGTGAAAGAGACAATTGAGTAGCTGAATATCATCAGTCAGAATAAAGACAGGGATTAATTATAAAACAGATCATCTATTGCTCACATGTAAGTTCAAGTTGAAGCTGAAGAAAATGTATATGTTTCCATAACAATCAAAGAAAAGCATTGATTGGAACTCAGTGACTATCTTAACACTTAAAATAATTAAATAATTATTTAAATTATTTAAATTATTTAAATAAATATTTTTTTTTAAAAAAGAGCTGAACAGAAAGTTTCAAGGGGCAGTTTAAAAAGAGCAGCTTCGTTATTATAGTGAAACACATAAAATCTTGGAATTAGAACTCCATAAAAGAATAATATGGTTAAGCAACATCTTCTCAATCTTAATAAAAAGAAATAATTCATCATAGAATTCACGGATTCTACTGGCATAAGGAACAATGAAGGAAATATCAAAAGATAGAAGGGATACACAGAGTTAATACACCAGATACATTTGCCAATGCTAACTCACTTAAAGAGGCCCTGTTTTTTGTGTCATCCATTTGGTTTATAGTGACCCAGGGGCAATAGAATTAAACATTTTTCAGTTCTGCAACGTCTCTAAAGTTGTTTTTGTGTTTGAGTTCATTCTTGCAGCCATTGTGTCAATTTAGATCCATTGTCTTACTATTTGTTCTTTGCATTTTACTTTACCAGAAGGAGCATTGGTGGCCTACCTGGTTGCACAATGGCTTGTATCCTTCACATCATCAGCTTGAAACCACAGCTATTCTGTGGAACAATGATGAATTTTTCTACACTGGTACAAACTTGAAATCTTGGAAACTCACAGGCACAGTTCTACTCTGTTCTGTTAGATGACTATGTGTAGGAATGGATTCAATGGCAATAATTTGATTTTGGTTTACTCTTCTGCTAAGATTTCCAAAGTAGGTACCCAATCCACTAGAGAGTTTTTCAACTTTACCAAGCATGCTCTCCTTTCCCTGGGGATGGTCTTTCCAGACAACATGTCCAACCTATAAAGCCTTACCATCCTTGCTTCTAAAGAACATTATGATTTTACTTTTTCTAAGAAAATTTGTGGGTTCTACTACCAGTATATGTACCTTCAATATTCGTTACCACATCTTATTTCAAAAGCATAGATATTTCTTAAGCCTTCTTTCATCATTGTTTTACTTTGCATGCAAATGAGGTGATTAAAAATACAATGACTTCCCACCTCCCCCCAAAAATACCATGACTTGCCCCAAGTACTTCTTAGTCTTCCAAGTCATACCCTTGCTTTTCAAAATTTCAAAGAGACCTTATGCACTATACTTGCCCAATATAATATAGTATGCCCTTTGCTGTCTTAATGGCTGCTTCCAGGTTCATTGATTATGGGTACTGGCAAAATGAAGTCTTTCAGGAGACAGCATATGGTAAACAGCCTGTGGTTCTCAAGGAAGCAGTTCCAAGTGCACTAAAGGAATCTGTAAAAAATAAGTCTCCAGCAATGAATAGGTTCCATATTGAGATGACTCAACCAAAGAACACAACAATGGAATTGATCTTTCATGTTGCCACGAAGTTCAGAAGAGAATGACCAGGTCAACCAACTGGAAGAGAGCCATTCATTTCAAAGAAATTTATGTCACCAAATGCAGAAAAATAGCAAACATTATCATTACTATTATATAAAAGAATAATTTAAAATGGTTCTAAAAGCACATTGACAGAAAGCTGCTGGCACTTCAAGCCAGATTCAGAAGAGGACACAAGCTATCCATGGTGTTACATGAATCTTAGTTTAAAAGACACAATGGGGCTGAGCCCCGGTGGCATAGTGGTTGTGCACAGGACTGCGGCTCACTGGGTTGGAGGTTCAATTCCAGCAGCGGGACTGGGCCTCCTGCTCCCACCATCAGAGAGCAATGATGCCCCCCCCCTCCAAAACAAAACAAAACAAAACAAAACAAAAAGACAGATTGTCAGAAAGATATTTCTTTTTGTTTTGTTGACTGTGTGTAGGCCTTCAACAAGTAAATTTCAGAACATTTACTTGTGGCTCATGCAAAGTCATTTCATCTACAAGAGAAAGAAGAAATACTCTATGGTCAATAATTGGAAAATGTGTGCTTTGGAATTATAGGCTTTGACCATTCTTATTCAACCTACATGCTAAGTAAATAGTCTATTAGTATGATTATATGAAGTAGATTATATCTTCAATATTCAAGAAAGTTCTAATTAACAACCTGGAATATACAGATGATTTTGATTTTCTTTCTAAAACTCAGAATTTTGGAAATAGCTATTGGTGAAGATCAAAATCTACAGTCTTTAGTTTGGACTATATTTGATATAAAGAAATTAAAAATTCACAATAAGCAATGTTCATAATATATGAAGAAAGCCGTGAAGTTGTCAGGATTTCATTTTGTTCAATCCACAATTAACACATATGGAAACAGCAGTCAAGAAATAAATTTGCTTCAAAATAGCAATTAAGGTGAAACTGCTTCAAAATATTTCTTTAAAGTATTGAGGAGCAAGGATCTAATTTTAGAGACTAAGCTATGTTGGACCTAAGCTTCGACACTATCCATTGCTTCATATTCATGGGGAAATTGAATAGTGAATTAGGAAGGCTGAAGAAGAATCGATGGTGGCAGAAAATGGTGGCTCTGTCAGGGAGGAGTTGGTTTGCTTACTTAAAATTACTAGCTCAAGCCTACCAGCTAATCCTCAGGGGAAAAATTAACTATCCCCTCCCTTAAAAATGTTGGATTTTTAAGGGTTTGTATAAGATGGAACTGACTTAATGGCAGTGGGTTTTTAATTGTTAGGGTTGGTTTTGTCAGAAAAATATGGCACTTTAGGCTTGGAGCATGGAAAGTAATTCAAATCCAGAGCCACTACATGAGAAAGTGAAGAAGCTGTCTGTTCCTGTAAGCATTTACAGCCACAGAAATCCTGTAATAAGGTTACTTTGAGTTGATGTTGGCTCAATGGTGGTGGCTTTTGGTACCAGGAGAACGAATAACTGTCTTAAAGAAAGTACAACCCGTATGGTTTTAATTAGAATAAGATTACATAAGAAACTAATTGAAATCATCAAGATGTGTCCAAACATTCTTATCAGCTTTAGTTTTTTTGTTTTTGTTTTTTTGGTTTAGATTTTCTTCATGATGGAAGTGCACATTTAAATTTTATGATTTTTGCTTTCTGAGAAATATTGAGTGCTGTAATAATTATAGCTTAAGTCTTCTGCTTTAGTTTTGTTCTGTTATAAGGCAGAGTACTGTTTATATGTTTTCTATTAGTTTGAAACTAGTTATGTTTAGGATACTGCTGTAAACTGCACACTATGCTGATAACAAGGAATTCTTGAGTAATTTGCAACTAAAATTACCTTTTTTTCTTCTTCCTAATAATACTCTGGTGCTATTAGTCCCTGTACTAATGTGATACTGCAAATAAGGCAGTCAAAGCTTGAATGACTTGGCCTGATTTGCTAAAATTATCTTCTACCTATGGAATATTTCAGTTCAATAATGATGTTTCTGCATCCACAAGGATTTTCTAAAGTAACACTTGGAGTTTTACTTATTTATGTTCTGTTATGTTAGAAATATTAAAATGTGTAAATATTTAAATAGCTTTAAACTGAGGTTGGGATTTTTTGTTGTTGTTGCTTTTATTGATCCAACCAACCAGTTCAGCTCAGATGCTGACTTCTGGTGACTGTAGGACAGGGTAGAACTGTCCTATCAGTTTCTGAGACTGTAACTCTCTATGCTCCTCTTTTTCCAGAGGAGCAAATGATGGTTTTGAGCTGCCAACCATGCAGACAAGCTCAACATATACTTATTACACTGCCAGGATTCTCCACTTGATATATATTATTAAGTCACAGATACAGCAATTTACTATGTGTAGTCACAATTTCTTACTGAAAAATTAATGGGAATGCCTCATACATCTATCTCTTTCACTGGGGTATTGTTCTTATTACTGGCAAAAAAGAAACATAGTTCATTAGTATTCTCATCATTTACCCCATTAGCACAACGATGAAAGATTCTGGTAACAAAAAGATTGGTTGTGTGACCCCAGAGGAGACAGATGTGTCCGTCTCTTCCATAGAGATTACAGCCTAGAAAACTCTATGGTGGGGAAAAACATGGTGGGGAAAATGGTTAAAAAGTTGACCATCAAGTGAAATGTTTACAGTTTGAATCCACCAAGAGTCCCCTCATATGATAGAACTCATAATCAACTTTTGAAAGCACAGTTTTGTAAACCTTATGCGGCATATTTCTCCTCTGCTCTCATGGTCAGTATTAGTAAGTATTGATTCATTTGCAGATTAGAATTTGTTCTGAGAGGGCCCAGATGCAGCAAATTATCCTATGTCTTACTACGAAACTCTGTACATAACTCACATCACTGAAATGGAATGCTCCAGAGTTTTTGTCTGTCAACTTCCCAGGCTCTGACAAGCAGAAATTTTACCAATAAGAATAGAATATAAGAATAGAATGTTTGACACCCCGTATTTACTAGATCAAATCAGTATAAAATAATGAATGGAATGGACCCTGGTGGCATCTTACGGAAGGCAAAGTTGATTAAGGATTCTGTAGACTAAATCATAAAATAGTGCTAGAATTTTGATATGCCCTCACAATACAACGAAGATGTGATTTTGGCCTTGTGCCTGCAGAAGGGAGGCAATTTCTGATGGTTGTTTAAAGTTGGATTTGAGGGGGGAAAAGGCATAGACAAGATCAATATCTGTTTACCAGGTACAAATGAAGTATTAATTTGCTTAAGCAATGAATCCACATTTGGAACAGCAGCTATAATTAGAATCACCATGTGGTTAAGGTCGTGATAATCCGCTGTCATTTTCAAAGGTCCATCCCTTTTTTCCCCCACAGAACAGATGAACAGATCCAATAACATGGACTAATGGTTACATGGGGTTTTGCTGCTAAGTGTACGGTTAGAAGTTTGAAACCATCCATCACTCCACCAGAAAAAGATGAGACTGTCTCCTTCTGTAATGAGCTCCCTACAGTCTCACAAACTCACAGGGGCAGTTCTTCCAAGTCCAAGAAGTCACCGTGAGTCAGCATCAACTCAATGGTAGCGAGTGATAACATTAAATAGATTCTGACATAAAATATCCTATAGAATTGAATGGAACTGCCCTGGTGGATTTCTGACACAATGTTTACAGGAGCAAAAGATCTCTCTTTTTTTTTTTTTGTGGGCACCACTGCCTCTGGTGGTCGTGCGCGCTACCCAGTGCCGCTCCTAAGAGCTGCCGCTGGATCTGAACCGCCAAGCCCAAGGGCTGCAGTTCCGCACTCAACCACTTACACCACCGGGGCTCAGCCCAGATCTCATTTATCTCCTGTAGTATAATGAATGGTTTTGAACTACTGACCTTGCTGTCAGCAGCCCAATTTACAAAGTATATGCCATAGAGACCAAACAGCTGAGTTAAATAGGGGTGCTGTGGGGATTCACCTACATAGTTGAAGAACAAATCTGTTTTGCAAGAACTATAGCCAGCGTTGTCCTCAGAGGCAAGGATGGTGGACTTTGTCTCCTGTGCTTAGGACATGTCAGGAGTGACCATTCCTTGAGAGCTACATCAGGAGTGGTAAAGAGGTAGCAAAGAAAGAGAAAGGCACTGGACCAGATGGAATGAAACGGTGCCTGTATTGATGGACACAGACAGAATAACAATTGTGAAGTTGGCACAAGATCTAATGGTGTCTCATCTTGTTGTGCTCAGGGTCACATAAGTCAAAGTCAACTCACCTCCATCTAACAGCAATAACAATGGCGCCCTTGAACTCTTTCATGCTGGAACTAATCTTTGCAAACCCTGCAAACATGCATAATAGCTGTGGTTACTATTTTCCTAGGGTGGGGTGATCTTAATTGCTTTCACTTGGCTTTTCTTACCTTAATAGCCCTTACTAAACTAATCAAATATGCAACATGGGAGTTCCTATAATTCTTTTGTATGTATTTTCAGTTTATACATTTTGGAACTGGGGGAAACCACAACACCACAGGGTTTGGTACCCACAGGATAAGTCTTCATAAATAACTACCTCCATCAACCCATATTGACTTGAAGCCATTGAAAATTCTGGAGTCTCCTAGAATTAGTTTCAATTCAAACCAATGTATAGTAATCCCTGATAATTTTGTGTGTTCCCTCATTAAATAAACAATCACTGTTTAGAAAGACTGCAGGTCCCTTTAGTAAGGGTGAGAGCAAGCCTAAGTGTGTACATCAATGATCATATAGCAGAAGTATTTTTCACAGTGACTTTGCTTCTTCATTACATGGGTTTGTGGATGTGTAAAGTGATTCAAGTTGGAAATTGTTTGAGGAGTTGTGACTATTCTGAAAGTCTGATTTAGATACTCCCTTCACCTTTCCTAGAATCCTTCCACTTGTGCAGAGAAAATTAATATTTAGCTAATTCCCCATCTATTTCACTCTTAGAAACACCCAGGTAGTCAACACTGTATGTCCCTACAAGGCACGCTATTCTAATAACTTCCTTTACTCTTCTATCCATTATAGCAGCCAAACCTTTCTTTTCTCTGTTGAGAGTGTTGTGTGCTGCTACTTGACTCTTACCACATTGAAGGCCATTGATATTAAGACTCAATTCAATTAAGACAGCTCCCACTCTCAAATATGCCTAATATAGCATACCAATCACAGGAGTCTTTGACGCCCCTGCAGTTTCCTTTATACATTTTTCCTCACTGTTTTAGTAAAAGGTGAGTCCTCTGGGTACTACATTTGTGGGTCTAAATAATTACCCTGATAAATTCAATCTAACAATTGAAATTCACCAAGCTTTTTGTATACTTTCCTCTACAGTATATCTAGGAGGGTTTAACTCTTCAACTTGACTTATCTAAAGGCATCACTCAATCCATGCTTCAGTACATAAACCAAGTAAATTATTTTCAGTCTTTCCTAACCTCACAAGTGGAAACACAGGATAAAGAATCTGTGCTTAGTGAACTTATATCAACAAAATCTCCAGACTCCAACATTATGTTCCCTGCACTATGATTCTATACCCTTCATAATATTTCCCTTACACCATCTTCAGGTTTCTGTTTATACAGAAATACAGACACCTCTTACTGGTTCACCATTTACACCTCACCATTTGGAGTTCTTTGTGATTTAAATCTAGTTATGGGTCTGAATGCAATGATGAATTGTGCTGATGTTTCCCAGGGGCACTCGGCAATTTTGTGTAAGGCATCTGATTCAGGTGTTATTCAAAAAAAGTTCCCTGTACTATGTCAGCATGTGCAGTGGGATTGATATTCTCAAATATGGGTGAAAGGGATAATGGTTTTACTAATAATGGATTAGCTGACAAAAGTGAAATAAACTTCAGATTGAAGAGGGGGTGCTATGAGCTGAAGTGATCCCACTGAATTTAGGAATTTATCAGGATTCTCATTTAAATACATTATGCTTTTGATCAGCAGGGACAACATTTTTGAGGATTTATTTTATGAATAAACATTGAATTTGCCTTTATGCTGAGGATAAGTAACACAAATTATAAAGGGTATTTTTATTCCATGACATTTTAATATCTACAGATTTGTACATACTGAATGCAAAAAGTATATAAGTAAAGCAATTTTGTCTTCAATCAAGATATTACAGATAGAAAGCAGATGATGTTATATATGGTATATCTGAAAAGGAACGCTAGAATAAGCTTTCCTGTTATCATTAATACCTTTACGTGTGTGTATGTGCATACCCTCTTAAACAACCAAAATGGTGTCTTATGGACTCATAGTAAAGAAGTAGTCACTGTGAAGGACATATTATTATCAATAGGGTAGGTGTACAAAATTTGACTGAGACAAAAAGCAATAGTGTTTAAAATGCATATGTGCCAATACTGACTTCTGATTACATACCCTCCCGAAACCCAATACCATTAAGACTATTGTCACTTATAGTGAGTCTACACAGAAATGCCAAGGCTATAAATTGTATCGCGGTAAATAGCCTCGTCACATTTGTGTCCTCCAGAGAACTTGGTGGACTTGAATCACTGACTTGTGGCTGGCATTCCAATCTGAATCTTTGCTAAATACATCACAAATGCTGATGCATTCAATAATCCCATTGGAGAGAGGATCTGCATCATGGAAAAATATAATGTCTCAAAGATATTTTAGATAAAGTGAAACCCTCACTAGTTAGCTGGTAACCAAGCTGATATCTAAAGGAGGTAAGGAGGAAGGCCAAGCATTTGTCTGGATGATTCCGTGCAGAGATAAGACAAGTCCACAGAGAGGGCGTATTTGAAGATGGTTCCAAAGACTAATGCCACTGAAGGAAGGCAATGTGGCTGAGGAGGGACTGCTTAGGGGCTTTCATTGCATCTCTTAAAAGGATCCTTGGCTTTGATTCTGGGAGCCACCAGAATCCATTAGAGAACACTAATATATACTGTTGCACAGAGTTTCAAAAGGTTTAAACTTTTCTAGAAATCGAATACTTCATCTCTCCTTCAAAAAGCAATGAAGGGTTGGAATGCCTGACCTTTCTGTTAGTAGCCCAATGTTTAGATAACTCTGCCACCAGCCTCCTTGAAAAGCATATATGAAATCATTGGAAGATGCTCAACTGACATTACTAGAGTCTTATTGTTTATCTTGTGCTATTTAATTAAGCTATTATTACCATCACTTTAATTTAAAGGGTGAAAAAAATGATCTTTAGATTAGTTGCTTCCCTAAGAAACGTGTATATAAAGTAAGTGAAGCAGGATCTAAACCTTAATTGGCAACATTTTTATGAATTAGCATGCTCATTATTTAGTTATTATCTTGTGTGTTACTTTTGGCTCATACTTACAAAAGTTAACAAATTTAGATAAGAATATTTATTAGTATAAATCAGACCCACATATCATTTTTCCTAATACAAGTCTTTATAATTTAAAGGATTATTTGTACATGACTCCTTTTAATTTGTTTTCATGGAAATCTCTAAGGGAATCTTTCCTTTATAGACTCTGTTATGATGTAACAGCATTCAGGATGGTGCAGAAGACAGTCTGGAGTATGCCCAAGTAGGAAGAATCAAGAAAACTCACATTAAATACCCTATGTTAGCTTTTACATTTGGTCTTGATATCCTATTATCTCCAATTTTATCACTGAGGAATTTTAATTTTCTTTTGTGTCTATTGCCATCATAAATGTATTATAAAACAAACTCATTAGAATTATATGAATAAATCTTGACAGGTAATATATTCAACAATTTTAGTATATTTCCACTAATGTTTCCTTCACATAACTCATTGAACCATTCCTGTAACAAATACTTGAGCTCTGTAATGCTAACATTCTGGCAGTCACTTATTCTGAGCACCTAAAATAATAGATATATTTTATGACAGCTCAACTAAGAAAGGTTGAACTTACTAATCATCTTTGCTTGACATAGTAATAATAGGTTAGCATTTCTAAATTAAAAAAACAGAGAAATATCTCTAAGTAGTATTACATTATATTGTTTGTCATAAGTGCAATTTAACCCTTATTCAGGAATATCCAACAAATGCCTCTTTCAAAATGAAAAGATGAGAGTGTGAATGAATTTTCAAATTTCCTTCCCATGTGGTTTTTTATTTTATTCAGTTTCATTTTTATTTTCTTACTGAAAGGAAATTGAAATAAAGCCAAGCCATTTTGACAGTGCAACCAGGTTATCAAACATCTACACCAAAGTAGAAAGCAGTTCCTGTTAAACCTGCTCTTAGCTATGTGCAACAAGCACAGATCCTGCTCTCTTATCTTCCCCATGAAATGCATCATAAAGGGAGAGATGAACGTATGTGCATACAATATTTATCAAATCCCTCTCTATATATTTATGTAGCTTTAGTATACATAGGTTTTTCTAATTTCAAGTATATTTGATGTTTTCTCACTATCAGCAAGTCAATGCTGACTCGCGGCGACACTCTGGGGATTTCCCACACTGTCCCTCTCTACAGGAATAGAAAGGTGGACTCTTAAGTCTCACCCATGTACACCACAGCCCATCGTCTAAGCACGACAACATTGGGATCCTTTGTTATAAGTATATCTTATATAACTGAATGTGAAACCTCAACTCGTAGCCACCCCATTGAACAGTGTAGAACTGCCAACATGGGATTTCTGAATCCGGCCCTTTTTATGACGGCGACTGCTGTGTAGTTGTCCTATCGAGAAGGTGCTGCGTGAGAATCACTGATCGAGTGCAGATGTCGAGTGCAGATTTGATGGCAACTGAAGTGACTGTTTGCAACCTGGAGTAACAATTCGATAAAATTGTGACTCTGCTCTTGACGGACATTTCCTGCATTTATTATAAGCTTTCTTGAGATATATAAATTTTTTAGTATGCAAATATTATGCTTATGGAAAACCATATTCTGAATTTTCTAATATGCATCTGAAAACTAGAAACTGAAGGGTTTCAGCTACTAGCAGCAATATGTTAATATAACATACAAACATATTAAAATAATTGCCCTGTACTTTTCACATTAAAACTATGGGTAACAGACAATTTCGCGCCACGCTTCTCCCGGAATGCAGGTGACCGGCGCTGAGCTCCGAGGTGTACATAGTTGTTCTCATGGCGCCTACACTAAACTGCATCGTCGCTGTGTCCCCAAATCTGGGCATGCGCAAGAACGGAAATCTACCCTGGACCATGCTCAGGAATGAATTCCAGTATTTCCAGAGAATGACCACGACCACATCCTCTTCAGTCTAAGGCAAACAGAATGTGGGGATTATGAGTAGGAAGACCTGGTTCTCCATTCCTGAGAGGAACATACTTTTGAAAGATGGAATTAATTTAGTTCTCAGTAGAGAACTCAAGGAAACCCCACAAGGAGCTCGTTTTCTTGCCAGAAGTCTGGATGGTGCCTTCAAACTCATTGAGCGACCAGAATTAGGAAATAAAATTATCATGGCTTTGATCATAGGAGGCAGTTCTCTTTACAAGGAAGCCATGGACCAACCAGGTCATATCAGACTGTTCGTGACAAGGATCATGCAGGAATTTGAAAGTGACACATTTTTTCCCTGAAATTGATTTAGAAAAATACATACTTCTCCCAGAGTACCCAGGTGTTCTTCTTGGTGTCCAGAAAGAAAAGGGCATTAAATACATCTTTGAAGTATATGAAGAGTGACTAATATGAAGGCATTTCATGTTTACTTCAAGTTGCTCTGGAAAGAATTCAGTATTTTAACATAAAGGAAGAGACTTTGTTGGCTTCAGATCTATGAGTAATTGTTTTTCA
Organism: Nesogale talazaci; assembly: GCA_004026705.1. Lineage (NCBI taxonomy): Eukaryota > Metazoa > Chordata > Mammalia > Afrosoricida > Tenrecidae > Nesogale > Nesogale talazaci. The sequence goes on along the minus strand of PVJH01007349.1, from coordinate 11,080 downwards.
GCAGTGACTTTTATTTGTTGATTTTGTTTTTCCTTCACTAGTCCTAATTAGACTTTATCACATACCACTTGTGAAAGATTTCTTGCTCTAGCTGTGTAACTGCCTCTCCCTCTTGTCCAGGGTTGAGTCTCTACCCAACGTACTGCCGGGACAGCCCAACGCGCGAGCCCGACAGCGTGAGTGGAAATGAGGGCCCATAGAGATAAGAGCTGGACAGATTTAACAGAGCGTGGTATATCCCTTATACACAAACAGCTACAATGTCTAATTCACAGATAAAATTTTATTAAATGTAAAGGCTGTACATTAGTCTGAGTTTGTCAGATTTCTGATATTCTGTTCCCTCAGACCAGGGGATCAGTGGGCTGAGAACAGTCAATAAAGATGATGAGAGGCAGGTAAAAGACTAACTTTTTGATGATTAAAAGTGAAGAAATGGTCTGAGATCTCTTAAGTATTCTGTTTCTGATCTTCAATGAAATTCTATAGGATATTGCAATGTGAGAGTGCTCAATTTTGAAAAATCTAGTAGCAAGCATAATAGCAAAAATTAAAAGCTCAAAGATAGAGTAAATTACAAATAGATATGCCTAGAAACCAAAATTAGTGAATTAAAAAATAAACTAAACAAAATTAAACATTGAAAACATATTTTGTATCTATTATATTGGCAAAGATTTGTATAGAAAGAAATTTCTGTACGGTAAGCTACAACCATTTAAAGTACAAAATTAGTAATAGCAATTAAAATTGAGAATGTTCTAGTTTTGCACCCAGAAGTTTTACCTCTAGAAATTTAATTCTAGAAGAAATAGAAATTATAAACCATGTGAAAACAACGTTGCCTCGAATATAAACAGAAGTCCTCTTGTCTGGAGAGTTTCTGGAACTGAACACTCAACGAATCAATAAATAGAAATTGATATGTATACCAAAAATAGAAAGCCTATAGGTAACATTGAGAAGTAAGGGATTATCAGAATGCTTCACTGTTTTCATACAAACCTGTACTTGCACCAAGAGATTGTCTTTCGAACAGAGCAAAGGAATACTTCATCCTTTATAAAATCCTATAAATAAGGTACTTCATGGCTGTATGCTCATCATACCTACTTAAGCTGCATGCTGAGCAGAACCTGGATTACAGGAAGAACTCCGCATCTTGATTGGGGGAAGGCTCATTAACATGATGCACCCACTGTGTCAATTCATCTCCTTGAACATCTTCCACTTTTCCACAAACTTTGTACTTTACCAAGAACGATGCCATATTCAAGGGGATAGTCTCTCTTGAGAAGTCCTGCTTGTGCCATGGTTCTCTGCTAGGCTGCCATCTTCCGGGAGAGCAGTTTGAATCCATCAGTGTGGATCACCAAGGGAAGAGCTGTTCTCTTCCAGTTCGCAGTCTCAGAATCTCAGAGGAGTAGTTCTGTCCTGTCCTACATGCTCCCTATAAATCAGTGTAATGTTCCCAAAGTAGTGCCCCACATGCTAGATGGTTCCCAATGAATCCGGTGATTTTAGTTATTGTGAAATTGATATCCTGTAACCTCATGCCATTATATGATATAGATTGTGTGTTTTTATATGGGACTGTAGTGTGTCTTGATTGTGTGTGCATGTTTTCTTAGTGTATGGGACATAAAAATAAATATAAACTTTCCCAAGGCGCAGAGCAAAGGGGCTTTAAAGTGGTTGTGGAAAAAGTCAATCAGCTTTTAATACCATTTGCCTACAATGGTTGTAAACCACCCTCATATTGACATATACTAGCTAAGAAATGACTGCTTCAATTTCTTGAATGGAGAAGAAAAATACTTTGTGCATACAAATAGATATTTTATTTGCCTACCTGTGGGTTTGTTCTCACATCTTTGATCACTTTAAATAAAAAAGACATTCTATTTCCACCCAGATGCAAAGAGGTATAATATTTATTTCAATGATCTGTGTATGTGTGGATGTAAAATACATCCTCAGTAATCTGAGGTCAAAGCAAGCAATTTACAACTCACTCCTGTTTTGCTTGCTTTTTTCCTTTCTTGGTTTTCTCTTACCCCCCACCCCTTCCCTTTCCCCTCCTACTATCAATATTCTCAATTTTGGTCCTGAGGGGTTGATCTGTCTTGAACCCCTATTTTTCCAACCCCCCTCTCTACCTGTGTCCCTGCCGGATGTGTGAGGTAAAACTGGGGTCACGATAGTGGGAGTGGGGGTGGAGCATTAAAGAAGTAGAGAAATTTGCATGTCTCAATGGTGCTATATTTCACCCTGACTGGTTCATCTTTCTCCCACAGAGCAGTTGGTGGTTTCCAACTGCCGACCTTGCAGTTAGCAGGTCACTTCTTAATCACACCACCACCAGGAATCCCTGAACCTGACTAGAAAGTTGAAAATGGGAAAGAGGTCCAGGGATCTGTCACAGAAGCCAAGAGGAGTAGTTATGGATGTAAGGGATCATTTATAATATGCAATCCAGTCTCTGCAGATGAGAGGTAAGCTCTCCCTTCACTCAGGAAAGTCTCTAAAACTTCAGCCACACAAAGGACCAAGTCTGCTAGTAAACTTACCTAAGCTGCACTTATAATTCTCTCTCTTTTTCTTTTTACAAATCATTTTATTGGAGGCTCATAAGACTCTTACATGTTATACGTACATCTATTGTATGTGAAGCACATTTGTGCCCTCATCATTCTCAAAATATTTGCTTTCTACTCAAGCCCTTGTTATTAGCTCCTCATTTTCCCCTTGCTCCCTGCCCCTCCCTCATGCACCCTTGATAATTTATAAGTTATTGTTATTTTGTCATACCTTATACTGCTGTTTACCTTCACCTACTTTTCTCTTTTCCATCCTTCAGGGAGGAGATTATATGTAGAACCTTGTAAATGGCTCCCCCTTTCTACTCTGTCTTCCTTACAACCTCCTGGTGTCAACACTCTAAGCCTGGTCCTGAGAGGTTCACCTGTCCTGAATTCCTCATGTTTCCGGTTCCTGTCTGTACCAGTGCACATCCTGGCACATCTAGCCAGATTTGTAATGCATAATTGGGATCATGATAGTGAGGGTGAGAATGCAATTAAGATCTAGAGGAAAGTTGTATATTTCATCATTCTGCACTGCACTCTGACTGGCTCACCTCCTCCCCATGACACTTCTATTGTGTTGGTTTTAGTATTATGGAAACACACATTGTCAACTGGCACAATCATTATCAGAATGATAAGTGTCCTTAAATAACTAAATATTAATTCGCATATTTCCTTGAGACTAACTTATTTGGGAACCTTGGACATTCAATAGGGGAGGTAAAATAAGGTGTGATGCGTCTGAATTGTGGCTTTGGTGAAGAATATTGAAAGTATCATGAAGTGTCAAAGACATAGCAGCCTGTCTGGGAAGAAGTATGGGAACTGTGCTGCCTGGAGGCAGGCCAGCGAGATGTCCTCTCACAGACTTTGGCCATCTTGTCAGCAGAGACATGTGTCCTGAGAAGGATATCATGTTTGGTAAATTTGTGGGGCATTAAAATACAGGAAAGTTTTCAAAAAGATGAATTGTCCCAGTGGTGGCAACAATGGACCCAAGCATCGGAACAACTTAAGAGGGAGGCATTTAGTTCTGTCCTTTGTAGGATCATTACTAACAATAACAAAACCTCCCTAAATATGAAACTATTCAAATATCGTCAAATTAAATAATTGTACATGTGTTTGACAGCATCACCTCTATTCCAAGTGTTTTTAAAATTAAAATAGTTATTTTGGTGTTCCCTGTCACCAGTGGGCCAATTGCATACCTACTCCCACACAAACAATGAAGCTCAATGAACACACACTTCACTGGGGGAAGCTTGGAATGACCTTTTAAAAGGTAATTGTGCAAAAAGTCAATGAAACATGCCCTAAAATTTCACATTACATATTGCAAATGGAAGAAGTGAAGGATAGATTACAGGATTAAAAGGTGATTTTCAGTTCTTTTTTAAAATTGATTTTTCACGAATGAAAAATGTAGGAAACTTTGCATATCAATAGGTTAAACTTTAGGTTCTTAACTGCAAGGTTAGTGGTTCCAGGCCACTACCAACACCTCAGTTGAAAATGAGATAACCTAGCATTATAAATATTTACAGAGTCCAAACCTTGACCTACATTTCGAAACAGACTTGATTAAAAGGCAGTGGATTATTACAGAGAAAAGAGGAGAGAAAAAAGCTAATATATTTCCATGGAGTTCAATGCTCCTCTTGACTTTCCAAAACTTTCAATCTTTACAGAAGGAGTGAGTTTTAGCTTTCTCCCTCAAAAGTGCTGGTGGATTAGACTGTTGACCTTGGCACTAACAGACCAACTTATAAAATGGTATATCAGCAGGGATCCATATAGATATTGAATGGAAACAAAGTAATGTTGTTTCATGCTGAGAAAACAAATACTAGGCTTTGTCTAAAATATTCATAAATATAACACTACTTCACTGGAAAGTGTGCAAGGAGAGATAGAATAATTTTACCCTCAAGTAGGGTAGATTATGAGTAGCTCCTTGAAGTATAGACATCTTTGCCTAAATTATAAATTGAAATATTTGAATATAATGATTCAGACTCTTCTCCTACTTAGGTTACTAAATCTAGGATGTCAGAGTGAAAATATGGAAAAATAATTAGACTTGAGGCTTTTTATCACTTCTTTGTCTCATAATATTTTTGTGTCCACATGTAGCTTTCTCTCTTTGATTGTATGTAAAAGTGGAGTACATTTTCTTAATAAGTCACAAAATATTAATATGTCCTATATACTGTAGAGATACTTCTTTATATAAGTGACAATATGACAAGAAAATTAGCAAGCTGTAGATAATGTCCTCTTTAGTTTGACTGACCTTGCATACTTACTCTTGCATGCGGCATATTCTGTTCCTGTAGAAATATTACACTCACAGGAGGAAGGGCTTCCTACTATCCTCCTTATAAACAAACAAACAGACACGTGAATTGTTAAACAAGAATCTGGTATAAAAGGTCACTATGAGTCAGAAATGATTGTATTGCAGGGAGTTTGACAATATTAGGACTGCTGAGCCCCAGGGGCGCAATGGCTGTGTGCAGTGCAAGACTGTGACCCACTGGGTTGGTGGTTCAAATCCAGCTGCAGCTCTCCAAGAACAAGACTGGGCTTCCTACTCCCACCAGGGCAGTGATGTGGAGAATATTAGGACTATTTGCATAAATAAGAATGTAAGTTATAACACCAATCACATTAAATGTTTGGATCCTGGAGGAATTGTTTTAATTATGAACACACTAATCTTTGACAACCTCAGGCATGAATATAAGTTTTTTAAAAATATTATTCATGAAAAAATATTTATAGTATAACTTGAAAAATCCAGCAGTTCTCATCTTGTGGGTCATGATCCACTGAGGGTCACATGACCATTTTAAAACGGTTGCCCGATGCCCCCCCCCCCAAATAAATAAAAGTGTCACCGAATTCACATGCTAGCAATATTGCAATTATGAAGTAGAACCAAAAATAATTTTATGGAGAGTGGGAAGGTCACCACAACATGAGAAACTGTATTTAAGTGTAGTGGCATTAAGAAGATTGGGAATCCCTGGTTTAAAAGAAAGTAGATTATGCTGTAGAAAACATACATGATTTTTGACAAATGGCCCCAGCATTGAATAATATTCAAAACAAAGGAATAAATTGCAATTCACAGTCTGAGATTTCTACATTATCAATTATTTCTGAATTTAAATTCTATCTATATTATTAGGTCTTTTAACATTAAAAACCATGCCTTTATTTGTCTATTTAGGATACTGAATTTAGAAAGCACATTTTCAAAATGAGTTAATATAACTGTCACATCATCATCATAGGACTGTCTTCTCAGCAGCTATTGGAGTTGTTTTTCTAGGATGGACAGGCTGCACACCCTGGAAGTGAGAAAACGACAGGAAACTCACCTCACCAGCGCTTCCTACAGGAAGCCATCTGTAACCCCTGTGGAAGGAAACCTGTTAACCACTGGGCAATGGCCCTGGCCATTGAGGTGCATGCCCTCTGCCCTGCACAAGAAGAGCTTACCCAGACTCCCAACCAGCAAAGGAAATCACTTCCCTCCTGGCTTCTGGGGACTCTCTATGGACAGCAAAGGAAGTGACCAGCTTGGTGCAGATATTTTCACCACCAAAGCAAGGCTTTTTGTCATTTTTAACTTTTTCTTAATTCCTGCTTTCTTCTATGACACTCCTCCAAACTGTGCTGCACCCCTTTTCGGTGCTCAGCAGGCACAGACACAAAATAACACTACTGATGCGATAGGAATCCCCAAACACATGGTATTTTTTAAAAAATTATTTTATTTTTGTACTTTTGAGCTCTTATAATATTTTCATTATTCTTGTCTAGTTCTAACCTAAATCCTCTTTCCATGTGACAACTTCACCTTAATAACATTCAGGCCTCCCTGTCTGCTGATCCTGGTACCCCTACTCAAAGTAGGACTTCACTTTCTTCTCTCTTTTCTTCTGACAGTTTGTGCCATCCCACATTCACACAACCAAAGGAACAAAAGTCTACCACCCACATGCGTACCGTACTCCATCTTTTTCCCTCTCTTCTCTTTTACCCACTCATACAGTTTTTGTGCTTTTTCTCCTTGTCTTTTTCATATATTTTTACTGCCTTCTCCGAATCTTTCTCTTTCTCTTTTCTCATTTATTAAAAATAAATGCAAGATTTTATTGGGAGACCTTACAGCAGTTATAAAGATTCATACAACAACTGTATAAAACACCATGTTGCCATCATCATTTCCAAGACATTTTCTTTCTACTTGAGTCTGTTACTCTCCTTCCCACCCTCATGATCCCTGGATAAGTTATTATTACTTTCATGTCTTACACTGTTCGCTGTCTCCCTTCACCTACAGTTTTTATTCATCCCTCTGGTGGTGGGATGTGTGTGATTATATGTAGATTCTTGTGATGGGTTCCGCCTTTCTCCACCTTTCCCTAACCTCATGGCTTCACTACTCCCATTACTGCTGCTGAGGAGTTTATCTGTCCTGAATTCCATGTGTTGAGAATTCCTATCTGTAACAGTGTACATACTCTGTTTGAGTCTGGTTTGTAAAGTAAAATTGGAGTCATGACAGTGGAGGAGAGGAATGAGAGGAATGTTGTGTATTTCATAAGTGCTGTACTACATTCTGACTGACTCATCCCTTCCTTGTGACCTGTGAGGGGATGTACATTTTTCCACAGGTGGGTTTTGGGTCTCAACTTCAACCCCACTCATTCGCACCAGTATGTTTGTTTGGGATCTTCATATGACTGATGGCCGATACTGTCAACATCTTCTCATCACAAGGCTGGTCTGGTCTGCTTCTTCCAAGTGCACTCTGTTGCTTCCTAGCTAGATGGTTACTTGTTTAACTTAAAGTTTTTAAGACCCCAAAGGCTATAATAGCTTTTTTTCGATAGCTTTTTTTTAACACATTTGATTATGCATCCATTTTGTCTTTGGGAAGCTGAACAAAGTAGAATGCCACGTTACTAGAACAAAGTATTCTTGCATTGAGGGAACACTTGAATAGAACTCCAATGCCCACCGGCTTTTTTTTTTAACACTTAACATATCCTTTTTGTTATATATCAATCTATTTACATATGCACAAGTCTATATTTGCACATCTGTAATTGCCAAGTCCCACCCTCTGACTCTGAAGTCTATTTTCAGGATTCATCAGGGACTTCGTTGCTTTGCTCCTCTTGGTGCTCTACTGTGCTTCCTGCATGTTTTACCCTCCTGTGGAGGCTTCAGACCCAGCACAATTCCTACATGGTCCCCAGGGCTGCTCCATTACATGAGGGCCCTCCTATAGCCTCATATAACCCTGCTGTCTACTCTGTGCCTTGACTGCCCTTAGCAAAAATGTTGTCCTAGGTTGACCAAGTTATACTTTCTCTCTCTCTCTCTCTCTCTCTCTCTCTCTTTCTCTCTCTCTCTCTCCTTCTCTCTCTCTCCCCCTCCCTCCCCTTTTAGTTTTCTCCCTTATGGTCTGGGCAGATCTGCCACTCTCTCTGTGTGTGATGTCCCCTGTGGTCCTATCTTCTGGGAAGGGGTTCTGCATATCTGGAATTGGACTTGCCCTAAAACCTCTCCATTTAGTTGCTGCTTCCTGACTGAGTGTTGCACTCAATGCGTGGTACTCTGGTTTGAAGTCTGATCCTTTCTCCCCTTCCTGTGAAGACATAAACAATATCATCTCCTCGGGTGGGTTAGTGTCCTGTCCCCCCACTATCCATGCTTTCTGTCTATCTATCTATCTATCTATCTATCTATCTATCTATCTATCTATCATCTATCTATCTATCATCTATCTATCTATCTATCTATCTATCTATCTATCTATCTATCTATCTATCTATCTATCTATCTATCATCTATCTATCATCTATCTATCTATCATCACCTATCTATCTATCTATCTATCTATCTATCTATCTATCTATCTATCTATCTATCATCTATCTATCTATCTGTTCATCTATCATCTATCTCTATCTCTTCCCCCAACCCACCCCCTGTTTTTTAATTGGCTGCCATAAGCATCCCTGGTGTGTGTCTGACTCTGAGAGCATGCCTGAGTCTCAACCCCGAAATTTATTGTATTGAGAATGCCTGCGTCTCAACCCCGGAATTTATTGTATTGTCCCCTATGTCCCTTGTGCTTTTGAGGATTATCTCAGTGGACTCATGTTGTACTTGTCCTTTTGTGCTTGACTTACTAAGTTTTGCATAATTTCCTTCAACACTTCCCATGTGACTATACGCTTCAGGTCATCAGCACTGTTTTTAATTTTGAAAAAATTTTATTGGGGGCTCATAGAAATCCCATCACAATACACGCATATACCCATTGTATGCAAAGCACATTTGTACACTTGTTGCCATCATCGTTCTCAAAAATATTTTCTTTCCACTTAACCCCATGGTATCAGGTTCTCATATCTCCCTTCCCTCCCTGCTCTACCCTGATCCACGAACCCTCGATAATTTACAAATTATCATTATATTGACATATCCTACAGTGTCCAATATCTCCCATTACCCACTTCCCTGTTGCCCATACCCAGAGAGGAGGCCATATGTAGATTTTTGTAATCAGCTTCCTCTCACTGCTTCTCAGGGATTTGCTTCTGTTCAGGTCCTTTGCCCACATCCTCAATGGACTATTTTATTTTTCTTATTGTAGACTACCATACTATTTTAGATTTTAATGATAAGGTCTTTGTCCGATATGTCATTAAGCAAGATGTTTTCCCAGTCTGTGGGACCTTTTTTTTATTTTCTGGGCAAATTCTTTCAATGTATACAGGTGTTTTATCTTCAGTATATCTCACTTGATCAATTGTGCTTCTTTTTTTAATTAAAAATCATTTGATTGGGGGCTTATAAATCATTTTTCACAATACATAAATAATCATACTGTGCCAAGCACCTTCACATGTCTGCCACTGCTATCATTCTCCAAACACCTACATTTCCCGTTGAGACCTTGATATCGGCTTTTCCATCCTTTCCCCTCTTCCTCTGCTCTCCCCATCAACCCTCAATACTCTATAAATTATTACACTGTCTGAGCTCTTCCCCAACCCATTCCCCAGATGCCCATCCTTCAAATAGGAGCTTTTGTGTACATGCTTGCAGTTGGTTCCGTCTCTCCACATCACCTTTTCTCCACCCATCCAGCAGCTCCAATCTAACCACTGGCCCGAAGGGGCTCATCCGTCTTGGTTTCCCATGTCTCCAGCTCCCCTCTCCACTAGTGTACCTTCTCCAGTCCATCTGGATTTGTAAGATAGATTTCGGTCCATGATGGGGGAAGGAAGGCTTCAGGAACTAGAGGAAACTTGTGTGCATCATCACTGCTTGGCTGCACCTTGACTGTTCTGCCTCCTCCCCATGACTCCCCTGTAAAGGGGTGATCAATTACCAACCAGTGGCCCTTAGATCCCCACCCTCTCTCCCTCTCATTCATAATGAAGTGATTCTTGTTCTTTGATGTGCAATACCTGCTCCCTTCAGCCCCTCTTGAGCACAGACTGGTGTGCTTCTTCCAGGTGGGCTTTGCTGTGTCAGCACTGAACAGTGACTCATTTATCTTCAAGTCTTTGAGACTCCAGCCATTCAATCATTTGGTAGCTGGCACCATCATTTCTTCTGCTCTGTTTGTCTCTGTATCCATATGTCTTCAGCGATTGTAACAGGAGTCAATTAGTCCATTGATTTTGATTTTTGTTCTTTGATGTCTGATACCTGATTGTTTCAGTGCCTCATGGTTGCACAGGCAAGTGAGCTTCTTTTATGGTGGGTTTTGTGCTCCTGAGCTAGATGGCTGCTTGCTTGTGCTCAAGTTTTAAAGACCCCAGATGCTGTATCTTTTGATAGCTGGGCACCATCAGTTTTCTTCACCACTCTTGCTCATGCTCCCACATGTCCTCAGTGGCCGCCTTAGGGATGTGTGCACACAGTTATATGTTGTTGTTGTTGTTTTCCCATTTGATGTCTGTTGCCTAGATTTTTCACCATCTTGTGGCCACTTTGGCTGTTGTGTTTCTTCTGTGTGGGTGTGGTCTCTTCTCAGGTAAATGATCTATTGTTTATCTTCAGGATTTTAAGACCCCATACAATATATTCTTTGATAGCTGGGCACCATCAGCTTTCTTCACCACATTTGCTTATGCATCCATTTTACTTCAGTGATCGTGTTGGACCAGTGAGACTTATGGAATACCAGATTCATAGAACAAAGTATTCTTGCATTGAGGGAGCACCTGGGTGAGGGCCCAATGTCCACTTGCTACCCTAGTATTTGACCTATAGATATGTTCTTAAGTCTATTTCATCCTTATAATAGATAATTGTATTTATGTATGGAAATGCCTATGTTTAGACCTCTGTAAGTGCCCTTTGCCTTCTAGCTCTTTCCTCTATTTCCTTCCATCTCCCTCCTGTCCCACCATCATGCTACACCCAGGAACCGTCAGACCTTTCATTCT